>PVKM010006772.1:0-43274 GCA_004027735.1 Carollia perspicillata
GTGGAAGCGAGCATCCTCACCATCGGAAGTGACGTAGTAGTCAAACATGGTGTCTTCCCTCCCCACTAGAGGCGGCAGATCCAAAGGCAGCGTTTCCTGAGAACGCAGCCAGTGCTCCAGCCGGCGCCGGCCGTCCAGCTCCAGCAGGGCCCCCACGCTCCACATCAGGGAGAAGCCGTACAGCCTCCCCAGGTGCTCTGGCGTGACCTCCACACCTTGCTCCTGAGCACAAGAGAAAAAACTGCAATTACTTAATTCTCAAACCAAAACTTTGCTTGGAGGTTTTAATAAAACTAGCAAAGGTACAAAAGGGTCAACATCTCTCCCATCCCAAACAAAAACAAAGGAAAGGTACATAAAACTGGGGGACAAAGGCAGAGTTGATCTCTAAGAATACCAACCAAACTGATTTGCAAAATAAATTTAGAATGCCTATTGGATGACTGTGAACCCACAACTGAACTACAAAACCATGGCTTGCTTTGTGAAAAAAAAAATTAAAAGAGAGACAGACAGACAGACAGACAGGCAGAGAAAGAAATACAGAACATTCAGGCACATGTTTCAAACATTTCCCCTCCCCCACAGCTGTAACAAAATGAATTTTAAATACTGAGCTCTCTGCACAGCATGGCTTCACTAATAAGAGAAATCCTCCAGGAAACTGAGCGACTTACCTTCAGAGGTATGAGACCTTGCAGCATGTTAATGCTCTGCACGATTACAAAGGCCTCCAGCATCTCCATCTTGTATTCTAAGTTCTGAACACTGAAGCGGTACAAGTCAGGAAAAGATTTGGTGTACAGCTGACGAAGAATGTCAGCTTCTTCAGGGGAGCGTTTCTTAAGAAAACCCTGCCAGTTTACAGATTAATGCATTAATTAAATTCATTAGCACACCAGGAAAATGGCCATTTTAAGACAAAATATTTATAATATTAATAATATCTTAATCATATAAGTGCAATGATTACATTGCACTTACGATGGACCAAGACTTGCTATAAATTGTTTCATGTATTGAAACTCATTTAGTGCTCAACACAACTCTAGGAGGTAAGAGTTACTATTGTCTTCCTTTTACGTAGGAAGAAACCGAAACCCATGGAATCTAAGTGACATGAGCAGGATGCCACAGCTGGTGGGTAGCTAAGGCCACAGTTCAAACCCAGAGTCTGGCTCCAGTGCCCACACATTCATCCATGACACTCACTACACATGACTCAAGTCTTGAAGCCAAGATGGAAAAAAAGTCTTCAGCTCCTCATTAAAATATGCTAGGAGAAAATGAGGAGGCAAATCTATAGAAATAATGTTTTTAAAGAAAACAGAATAAAAGATGAACAAAGGAAATCCATTCCCAGATTTTACAAAATGGGAAACAAAGATTTTCACAAATAGTTGTTTCTTTTCAATTTTTCCAATTTAATTAATGTAGAAAAAAATCAAAGAATCATCAGAAAAATAGAGAATTTAGTTATTTATGGAACCTAATATTAGGAACGTGCATGCGATTCATAGCAAAATAACAAATAACACAAAACAGTACTTTTTTCCGTTGAAGAAATTTCCCTTGGCATCAAGAATCAGCTTTTTCTTAGTGACTCCAAATAGAAACAATAAGACATTGGTTTCAAATTACTCACCAATTTATGAATTTACCATGGTTTCATATCAACAAAAGCAAACTACAGCACTGTTGAGTTGAAGGAACCAAAACCATCACACGCGGGCCAGTAACCAGCGTGGTCCCTGGAGCCGAGACTCCCGTGGACACTGAACATCCCCATGGCTCCGCCCTCCGATAACTCTTTCAGAGCAGCCTTGCGCTGCCCTAAACGTGTCCAACCTGATTTTTTGTGAGTTTTGCTTCTTCCTACTCATTTGTAAGAAGAAACTGCATTATTTAAAGGCATGCAAAATGTTAGGTAGGTCTGCCATTAATGGAAACATCCTGTTCAGCCTCATCATGGGCAGGATATAATAGGAGCCTATGTCATAAACAGCACTCTCACTATTCATTAGCTAGTAATATTAAATTAGTTTTTAAAGCCTTTGTGAATTGGTAGTATTGGGGAAAAATCATGTAAATACATTTTAATTTGGAGTTTGCTGTATCTGTAGTTACCAAGCCTGAATCTATCACTGTGCTTTAAAAAAACAAGAACAATTCCTACAACCCCCCCACCTCCAAGAGATTCTAATGTGATGAGCTTGGGGTGGGAGCCAATCATCTGTATTATAAGAAGTGTCACTGGTGACTATTTTTGCAAAATCAGGGTTAAGAACACTTGCTCTGTATCCTCCTTGATGAATGGATAATTTAATTGTAAATTTTGAAATCTTTAGAAGCATTTTCAATGACAACATGTTGGTATCATTTTGCTATATAATCCCCTCCTTCACATCTTCATACATCACCCAATCTAAACCTTTCAAAACTGGGAGTTGTACAAATTCAGAAAATGCATTATTCTAAGTTAGGGTATACCCATACAAAACAGAAGCACAAAACTTGAATGGCAATATAAAATAAACATCTACTTTATCCAAATTATGAATTCATAAGTTTTCTATTAAAATCATCTCCAAAAAAATTATATACATAAAAATAATACATCTGACTAACAGTGTCAAAAAACATTTTAATGGTTTATCTAATAAGCATTCTGCCTTATTCTCTATATCTATTTAATTATAATCTAATTATAAGCAATATACTCTAGACTCTACTGGTGATAATAAAATACTTTATCATGAATTGAAGACAGATTACCTGAAATATCATTTCCGAGTAAACCTTAAAACTAATATCATAACGACTGAATCTAATAAAAATCCCTTACATGTGATTTTAATAAATTGCCTTCTTCAAGTTAATATTCTAAGATGGTTGCTCCCAAACTTTATGTGAATGAGTACCTTTTAAAAATGTCAGGAATCCCCAAAGTGATGAAATTAAATTTTATGTATTCAGTCACAGTCTGGTGGGGTTATTGATTCACCTGGGCCTTGCAATCACTCCACAACCCAAGGGCTGGGAATCACAGACCACAATTAGAGAAAACTGGGGAACCTGTAAGGGGGGCATCGGGGTTAGAATGTCCCAGAGCACTCGTGGATCTTCCACAAGCATCAGCATTAAAATGCCATTACACCCCGCAGGTCTGCAGAAAAATCAGCACGCACTCTAAAAGAACAAACTGTAAAGGATCTGTTTTCCTCTTGCATTTTACAAAAGAAAGACTCCAGTCATACCTCAAGAATAGGACTCCAGTCCAGGATAGAAGAACTCATGAAAACCATTCCATTCCTTGAGACGGTAGCAGGAGAAGCATTGTCAATGTTATGAGGCTCAAAAACAATCTTGCAGTTTGGAGCCATGGGAATGCGATCGCCATTGGCAAGGGTGAGAGTTTTGTTGTCATCCAAAACAGAATTCAGATTTTCAATCCAGATGGCATCTACTGGACCATCAAGAACTACCCAGATATGCTCCCCTAGATTCCAAAGGTGGGGAGGAAAAGCATGGGTACACAAACGTAGCCCTTAACAAATTTTTAAACCACCACCGAACACCAGTGTACATCTAAACAGAATCATTTGTTAGTTTCGTACAGACTTCATTTTTGTTACACACAATTTGCTTTCTGAAGTAGCCCACTTTCTTTTGTAATAGGCTGTTCTTAACTAAGAACAACATTTTTAGAATATTCAGTGAAAATAAGGTAAAATCACTTTATTCATTACTATTAATTTTCCTTAACAGCTTTTTCTATATATTTTATTCTTAGATATCACAGAAATACTGAAACACTTTTTCAAAAGGAAAATGACTCCATTTTAACCAAAAAAAAAGTAAGGAGGAGAAGGGCAAAAAAGGGTTTACATACACTATTCAATAATTTTAGTATTTCAACATTCACGGATATTATCCTGATTTAGGACTTAGTCTTGACTAAGATATTACAGAGAATACATTTTCTCCACTAATTTTAAAGAGCCACCAAAGATTTTACTTAGAAGTGCATGTCAAAAATAGTACTTGTAATTAATCTCCTACCTTTCTTAGCCCTCAATGTCTTCCTCCAAAGGGTAGAAAATATCCCATCAGTCCAGTCATTCGTGGCCACATCAAGCCTACCGAACATCTGTGGGGCTGTAATTGCTTTCGGATTCATCCTCATTTCCCGATGTGGTTTTCCACAATCTACACCAAGTAGATCCAAATGTCAAACAACTCAGGTGTAGAGTGAACCATCATTAAACACCATTGCACTCACTTGCAGTATAAAGTCAGCAGGTGTTCGAAATATGAAAATGCAAAATTACATTGAAAATGTATGTCTTACTGCATTTCCAAGTTGTCATAATTAGCCTCATATTTTATTAACTAAAGCATATTTGTTTTTATCTTCTGGAAAACTGCATGTTACATTAGGGGAGAAAAGGATACCATGTTGGAACTGATGAGGAATGAATGTAATCTGGAAATTCTTCAAATTTCACAGCTCAAAAACTTGTTGGTTTATGGTGTACTAAATTAATTTTATATCTGATACATCACCTACAAGATTCCCAATCTCTCCATTACCAGCTTTGATTTGCTGGGATGTGTTCTTGCTCATTTGGAAAAATAAGCTAAACCAATGTGCTGTAGGAATCAAGAACAAACTTCGGTGGCCAACCTCAAAAAAGGTATTCAAATCTTTCAAACCCTAAAACTATTCTTGAAACGTTCTGGATTCCGCAGCTTTCAAAATGTTGGTTCAAGTAATTCCTGTACATTCTCCTCTTAGGCATTTCTTGAGTATCCTCATCACTCAACCTTCACAGACTCTGCCTTAGCATAGATGCACTTTTCTTGCCATCACCTTCTTATGGACGCCAGACTACCCCACCTGTCCCTCAGTCTATTACCTAAATGACCACCAAATGGTCTTCTACACCCAGGGTTGACCATAGTACCATGTGACTTCCAGCTCAGTGGCTTCCAGTCACCTACAGAATAAAACCTAGGCATTTAGCATGACTTACAAAGCTCCTCATGTCACACCTACTGTACTAATTCAAATTTCCTACAAAACAAAGCCTGGGACAAGAACGTGGGTTCTGGGAGTTGTTTGGAAGTCAGGAGAAAGATAGAGTGAGACAGGAAAGGAGAGAAGTCAATGAAAGGGCACATTGCCAAGTGGGTCACAGACGCAGTGTCCCTCTGAAAGACAAGGTGGAGCATTTGCCATTAACTGTTCTCCCACATTGGTTGAGGCTATGGCTGCCTCGGGGCATTAATTCCCACCTGAACCCTGTTTCCAGGTTGAGCAGTTCCCTAGCTTCAAGGAAAGTCATCCAGCTGAAAAACTGGGAGGAGCCACTGGTGTCTGGGGGAGAAGCTGTTCAACAGACACATCTATACAGTGGGGGCAGGCCAAAGGACGGTGCTGGGCACCAACAGCACCTGCTACGCCTCCTCATCGCCCCCACTCCCACCCACACACAATGTCAATTTATTCCTGCCAAAGCCGTTCCCTGGGGGTGTCGTCCTCTCTGCATCCCTCTGCACGCACAGTCTCCATTGTACCAAGAAGACCTCTTATCCACCGGCAGCGCAGCCTCCAAACCTGCTCTGTAAGCAGCACCTGCTCTGTAAGCTTTTCTGTAATTCCTCAGAAAAGACTCTGCTCTCCTTCACCTCCACTCACAGAGTAATTATCCCAACCTTCCTCATCGTAATTCCACGATGACTTTTAGGAATCTGTGCCCATGTCTGTCACCCATTACACTGTAAGCTCTTTGAAGACATGGCCATTTTTTCACACCCGTGTTCCCATTTCCAGGATAGAACCTAGCAAAACCTCCAAGTATAGAACATCAAAGAGATGCAATGAAAAAATACATGGTGAAAAAGTACATGGTGAATAAGGGAATAAATAACATACACAGGTCTTGCACTTCTTCAGTAGAAGTTCAGCCCAATTACTTTCTCAATCTTTTGGACAGTTAACGTTTTCAGCAAGAAGCAATGTTTAAAATAATAAATGGTTAGCCTACTTATTAAAACTAAGAACAGGTTAATAAAAAGGAAATACTGAAACCAAAAACAAGTTAATAAACAGCAAATAGTCTAATGGTTAATTCATCTTTGAAAGGAGCTCCTCCAACACCAGTGATGCCATACAAATTATATATTATATATTAATTATATTATATTAATTATATATATTATATTATATTATATTATATTATATTATATTATATTATACACAATGAATCTGTATTTTTTAATACTTAGTGCTCATTTTGCTCAAGTCATTGTACCAGGTGCATTTGTAGTTAAGAGAAGACAGTTTTATAACAACAACAAACGTATTCAGCATAATCTGAGAGGGAGAGCACATCCCTCTCAGGGATGTGTAAAAACCCTAAAACAGAATATTAACAACACACTGAAAGCCATGCGGTAATCCCTCAGGTGTCAGCTCAGTGTTGGTGGAATTAGGTGCTAGCTGGTAGTGTTGTCCTGTCTCGGTGTGAAAACCCAATAGATGGAACTTTGATGTAGAGAATTCACTTCATCCCACAGCTGAGAAAATTGAGACTAAATCTAACATGTGCAGGACCCAAGAACAAACATTGGCAAGTGCACTGGGGCTCCAACCAGGCACCTTTCCCTGTGGGACCATGCATGCTGCATTCCAACAATCCAAGTTCCGTGAAACTTTGGAACTCAGCTCCGCCACAGCTAAGGGGTGCCGATACACTTAGGAACAGAGTCATCAATGTCCAATCGGAACCAGAGAATACAAGAATAATCATGAACATGACAATGAACATTATCTGTAGACACGACCTTGGGCTAGGGACTTAGATATGACGTTTAGGGATATCTGGAAATTAAGTGCATTGCTTTAACTTTACCAGAAAAACATCCGATTCTAGGTGAAAAATTAGTTTATATGTATAGTTAACATTTAGTTCAATGTTGAAGATTAGAAGTGCTTTGGGCCTTTATTTAGAAGTTTTTATGTTGTTTTTGTGACCAGAAATATGCTGTCGGAACTTAAGTCCCATTTACATCATTAGCCTACGGTAAACAGCTTTTGTTTTGTTGTTTCACTTAAGTCACAGTTCCCAAGCACCTATAGATGACATTAAGTGAGGACTTCCTGCCTATGAAACCTGGAACAACCACTCACAGAAACACAGAGTGGTGATGACTAGGACCTGGGGAGGGTGGAAATGAGAAGACATTAGTCAAAGGTACAAACTTCCAGGTACTAGATCAACAAAATTTGGGAATCTAATGTTCAGCATAGTGACTATAGCTAATAACATTGTGCCATATACTTGAATGTTGCTAGGAGAGTAGATCTTAAATGTTCTCATCACAAAAAAAAGGTAACTATGTGATAGAGCTATTAGCTAAGACTGTGGTATTAATCATGTGGCAATTTATAAATGTATCAAGTAAACACACTGTACACCTTAAACTACACAATGTATGTGCCAATTATATCTCAATAAAGATGGAAAGACATGTTTTTCCCTTAAAGTTCCTTAATGTTTTATCTCTAAAACATACCCAACAATTAGTAAAACAGCATTCCCTCCTATAAAAATATATTAATGTATCTACCTTTGCCTCCTCTGGGGGCATTCCAATGTGTCACAACTATTTAAATGTGTCACCCAGAGCCATGCCGCATGGCTGCCCCTTACCTGTCATGGCTTTCATCAAGGTGTGGATACAGGTGGTTTTCCCTGCTCCACTAGGGCCCAGGGTCATCATTCCATGCCGAACTCTCTGTGTTTCAAACAGCTGGATGACTTTCAGTCTCCAAGGAGGATGGTTGATTAAACCAGCTTCTTCAACCTGAAAACATAACAACACGCCTTCAATGGGCCACATCAGCAGTGAGCCGGACTTACCAGCAGAATAAGTACAGACATGGAGTGGGGGGTCAGGGGATGGGGAACAGCTGTTTAATAAGTAAGAAGTTTCAGTCTGGAAAATGAAAACACGGTATGGAGATGGATGGTGGTAATGTTTACACAATAATGAGACTGTGCTTAATGTCATTCAGCTGTCCACTTCAAGTGGCTAAAATGGTAAATTTTATGTCATGTAGTTCACCACAATAAAATATATATTGCATAAAAAATACATACATAGATGAAAAGCAGAGTAAACATAATCAAATGTTATGCCAAGCTAATAAAAAATAGCTGCAGTTGTCTTTGGAAATTGAATGCATTGTTACTATTAATATTTTATTGAATATATATCTTAAGAGCAACTTAAGAATAAAGATTTAAGGATCAAATGTATTTTAAATGTTTAATTTAAAAGATGACATTTTATAACAGAAAAAAATCCTAGCATACCAGGTTGACTGAAATTCCATATAAACCTCAAGCTCTTTATAAATCCACTGAGTGGTTTTTATCTATCAAATACTGTATGGAAGTTATTCTGTGCCAAACTATTCTAAGTTTAATTTCCATACCACTATAACATTGGTATTATTTATATCTCCATTTCACAGATTTAAAAAAACTGAGGCACAGAAACACTAAGTAATTTGGCCTAGATGAACACATATAAAGTTATGAGGTGGGGATTTGAGCCCCTACAAATTCACCTTCTCAGTTCATGCTCTCAACTAGCATGCTATGCTTAAATGCGCTGTAAATGATGCCTTTATTTTTACTTAAATAACTTTGGATAATAATTATGTATTACTTTATACTATGTATACCCTTCAGATCTCTCACATGCTACAAATTACTAATATAACTCACCTTATAAACTATTTTATATTTAGCTTTTTAGATAATGCTACAGTGAATTTGGCCATTTGACAAAGAAGCCATTCACAAAATGAACTATCACTCTTCATTGATAAAAAAGGAGATTAAGACTTCTATCCACTGATTTCTAAAGCAAAATATCTACTTAATATTACCATATTTGATCTTTCTCACAAATATCTTCAAGAGATTGAAATGTATTTTATAAATACGAGCTAATCGTCATTTCTATGAAACTTTTTTCCCTAAGCTCTTCATAAGAAAGGCAACTGAGGCACAAGGTTTACATAGTTCATTTCCATTCTTAGGAGACTATAAAACATTAAAGCTGCATCAAGTGTTGTGGGAAATCCAGACACCTAATGGTACAGATGACTCCAGCACCCAAGGAAGGAATCACAGTGATCACAAGGGAAAGAAAAAAATGACAGTGAGGAGCCACATGAGATCACTACAAATGACACCGACAGAGCCACGCCAGCACAGGCAAGGCGGCCAGCTGAGCCCTGCCAGCCCCTGCTGGCCTAACCCCTTTTGTTCTGGAATCTGGTGTGGCAGGGTTTCCGCCAATAGCAAGGCCAGGAGCACAGGGTCAACCGGGTGTGTGGCTGTGAGATGGCAGGAAGAGCTCTGTCCCTGGAGTGCCACTGCCTCTCTCAAAACAGTAGTCCCTCCGCACTAGGTCCTAGGCCACCAAAGAATAACATTTAAACATGCTGAGGTTTGTTTTCCTATATTGCTGAAAATATTAGTCAACTAATCCTTGTATATAAATAGCAGAAATCACTACTACACAAATTATATGGCATTTTTATTGAAATTAAATGTATGTATTTTATGTTACTACATTCATTAGCAACAATATATTAAAATATACTCTCATCACCAAAAAAAAATACAGCAGTCACAGCCTTAAGTGGTCTTCTCAGCACCCACAGATTTGGGGGCAGGAGCTCCATGTGATTCCCATGAAGTTCACGTGAAACAGACCCCAGTACTTGATGCCCTGTGAAGTGTTATTACCTGTCTACTAATTGCCATCTCCAGTTCAGGGTAGCCTGCCTTGTCCAGAAGGATATTTGGGAAGAGATCTTCAATCAAACTCAAAAACAAGGGTTCGTCCTCATCAATCTTGAAAAGAAAAGAAAGGGAAATCAGAGCAGCCATTCTGGCGTAATCACAGCAACGTGCAGGGAAACTGAAGATGCCTAACGCAGACCAGATCATTTTGTCATAACCGTTAAGCAGTAAAATATCATCCCTTGGAAATTAAGAAATGTTTCCCTCATGTTTCCCATAAGTTAAAAATTATTTTTTAAAAAAGAAACGGGAGGAAAGTAAGGAAGAAGAGAAAAAAAGGAAGAAAATGAAAAGAAATTAAGTATGCCTACATGACAACCTTCCTATGTATGAAATGATCTGTTTGGGGTGCAGCTACACAGTCTAAAATTTCTAATTTAAATTTTAAAAAAAATTATAATGAGAGATAACAGCAAATTCATGAACTGGAATTTGGTTCATATTTTCATTTTGAAATAAAAATATATCATTCTGTCACCCTATACATAGATCCATTGATACTGGACAATTGATTACCAGTTTCTACCATGAAATGAAAGAGTCCAAAATTAGTACATGCTTGTAAAATTTACATACAATTTTATGCCAGACTCTACAGAATTTAAAGGCGAGATTTTAGCTCTAAAACAGAAAAAAAAATGATTCAAGGTATTTAAGAATTTGACGTGTGGATATTTTTTAGATCCATTTGAATTCTTTTGGCCTATGTTAAACTAGACACAAGTCACTACAAAAAGAACTGGAAAGGCATAATTTGAAGTTATGCTCTCTAGCACTCTGATAATTAGGCATTTTGAGTGACCACATTGAATAAATACTTCTACATCTAATTTGTGCTGAGTTAGCATTTCCATCTGTGAACCCTACCAGTTTAGAGAGATTCATGTCTCGCAAGACACGCATGACGATTGTGGCCTCCGTGTCCGTGGGGCTGGCTCTTTTTGCTGCACCCAGTGTTCGCAGAACTGACAGAATGTTACGCAGACCAAAATCATAATGCACCTGAAAAATGTGAAGCACACCAGGCTTGTTTTCAATATTAACTTACACATGGAAATGATACCAATTTGGCAGAAGACCCGTTCACCATACTGAACAAATGCTGATTTTCCTTTAGAAAACCTGTACAGTGAGTGAAGCATAAATATTTTCATCAGTACATTTTTGAGCAAATAGAGAATTTCCAGAAGAGTCCTATCCTGTACCATCATTAGCTTTAAGCCCTAAAATCAGAATTAGTAGACATATCTTGACAGGAGAAAGGAATAAATTTCCTCTTGGAGTACACATGTCCCTTCAGCTTCTTAATCAGTCACCCATAAGAATACATCCTCATTTCTCTAAAGCTAAAATTCTGAACCAGAATGAAACTGAGACCTCAGTCATGTCCATCATATATACATGTACTGATACGTAAACAGGCAAGGGTATTGAGAAGGAAGGAATAGAGATACCTTCCAGGATTCCCTTGGCCAAATCATAGGCCAAGCCCCCAGCTTTGTTAGTCCCTTAATATATATTTAAAAACTCAATCATGCCAAATTTTACCACATATAAAGGGCATAACTAAAAACTAATTTTCTAATCATTATGAAAACTATGGCAGTGCCCCCAAAAATTAAAAATAGAACTGCCATATTATCCAGCAATCCCACTTCTGGGTATATATGCAAAAGAATTGAAAGCAAGGTCTCAAATAGATATGAGTACACCCACACGTGTAGCAACATTATCTACAATAGCCAAGAGGTGGAAGCAACCCAAATACCTATCAAGTGATGAGTGGATAAAGAAAACGTACATACAATGGAATACAATTCAGTCATAAAAAAGGAAGCACATCCTATCACATGCTACACCATGGGTGAGCCTTAAGGACACTATGCTAAGTAAAATACACCAGGCAAAGAAAGGCAAATCCTCTATGGCATCACTTACATTAGGTATCTAAAATAGTCAAATGCATACAAACAGAAAGTGGAATGGTGGTCACTAGGCACTGGGACAAGGGAAAGAAAGGGGCTGGTTAATGAGTCTGGAGTTTCAGCGTTGTATGATGAAAAAGTTCTGGAGACCTGCTTCACAGCTTTGTGGATATATGTAACTCTAGAACTGTATGCGTAAAATGGTTAAGAGGCTGAGTTTAATGTTGTATGTTTTTACCACAATAAAGAATACCAAAAAAAAAAAAACAATTATCTGCTAACATAACCAGGAACAGTTGCATCTAGTATGAACCATTTGGAGGATGGACAAATAATGGAGTAAGGGCTGTAGGAGTGGAGAAAGATTGAAATACTGAGGAGAGGAAGAGATCAGGAGTTAGTGATGTGGGAATTATTTTTCTACACAGTAAAAAAAAAAATTCTTTGACAGAGGAAAGATATTCAACGAGTAAGTAAGGTCTGCAATAAGCAGAAGACACCAAGAATGATGGTGACAAAAACAGGTTCAGTCTAACCAGGAAAACTCAATGGCCAGGGTCAGAAGACTCTGTCTGTGATTGAACGCTTGCAAGGAAAGAAGTTTTGAGTGACAATGTAAGCTAGCTGAACCTGTGAGTAATAACAAATAGATTCAAAGAAGTTTAGAATAGAGGCCACAGTGAGTAGAGAGACCAAAGTATTATATATGTGAGGAATGTTATTCACATTTTATTTGTATGTTTATTATAAGATATTATTTAGCATATGCTTTTAGTAATTTTTATTTCTATGTTCTAGGCATTTGTAACACGATCCCTGCCTCCTGGTCTTTGAACCATTGTATGCAGGACCTGTGACATGCTTCTAACCAATAGAATACAGCAAAGGTGACAGGTTATAATGGTTACATGCACATGATTATGTAGTCACATTATGTAAAGTTTGTGATGGTTAATTTTATGTGTCAACATGACCAGTCCCTGAAATGCTTGGACAGCTGATTAAACATTATTTCTGGTGAGAGTGTTTCTGAAAGATTAGCACTTGAATTGATGGACTAAGTAAAGCAGATGGCCCTCCCCAAAGTAGGTAGCACCATCCAAACCACTGAGGATCAGAGGAAGGTTAGATTTGCCCTCTCTGCCTGATTGTTTTGCTGGGAGATCAATCTCCTGCCCTCAGTAGCCCTAGTATTCCTCCAGACTGGGACTGAAATCTACATCAACCCTTCAAGCTACGCCTCCAGCTTTCCTGGGTCTCCAGCTTGTATATGGCATATCATGGGACTTCTCAGCTTCCATAATTGTGTGAGGCAATACCTTATAATATCCCTTCATGTATAGACAATACACCCTATTACGAGCACTCATCTTGCTGGAAGCTTTTTCCCTTGCTGACTTTGAGAAAGTGTGTTGTGCATGTTGGAGACACCAAGTAGCAAAGCTCTGTGGGAACTGGCCTCCTCCCACTGACAGAAAGAAACTAAATCTCTCAGTTTTAGAATCTCAAGAAAAAGAAGAATTCTGCCAACATCATGAGTGAGCTCAGGAGTAGATCTTTCCCCAGTCAAGCATCTGATGAAACCACAGCCCCAGTCAACATCGACTGCAGCCTTGTTAGACTCTAAGCAGAGGACCCAACTAAGTTGTGGCAGGACACCTGACCCCCAGAAATTGCAGGATAATAAATATGTATTGTTTTAAGTTAGTAATTTTGTGGTCACATTATTATACAGCAATAGATAACTAATACAGAAGTAGTAAATGATTGATTTTGTGCCTCTCAGCTATGGAATCCCATGAAGTCAGAAGCTGCTACTCTAAACAGTGGGGGAAATTGGCAAGGAAGTTACAACAGATAAGCGAGACAAATAGCAAAGCTTGGCCAAATACATGAATGAGCGTGAAAGAGAGAAGAGTGAATGACACAGGTTCCTGAAAACCATGAGGACACATAACACATATTATGATAAATGTAGACATAGCATAAAGAGAAAATATTAATATCTATAGTGCTTTGGTTCTTCAATCAGTCCAGACAGTATTCACTTCATTTCTAGGCTGTAAGCATTAATTTCTTTCAATGTACTTCTTAATAAGACTATGCATATAAAATTATGTTTGTAATGATACAACTCTCCACTTTATATCAATAAAGTATCTGTCAACAACCCTAGCCTACAATTTTTCAAAATGAAAGATTTTTACTGAGTAGAAACATGAAACACGCATAAGCACACAGAAACCTCAGACTGTCGTACCTGCTTAGAAAGCTGCTCCTCACACAGCTTGTAGAGCGTGAAAAACTTCCTGGCCAAAACAATGTTGTCAATGAAGCCACAGCTAGCCAACTTCACTCTTATGATAATCTGACGGTCAGGGACCATCATGGCCACAGAGCGGAAGTTAATCTTCAAGTTTTCGGGGAGTTCCTGTCGCCCAGCATAGCCAGGATTCTACACAAAATAAAACCCAAGGGTGAATGACGTGATCATGGGCAGCAAGCATACATCTGCATGGTATTAAAAGATCCATTTTGTACACACCACAAATCTGGACTGTCAACCAAGAAATTCATTTACCTGTTTCCCCCTCCTTTCACTGAAGAAATTAAGTAGTAAATTACTAATATGAGCTTTGTTTAACAACAAAAGTTTTTGAACTGGAATGAAAATTACAACCCCAATTTCCATTCACAGGAAGTGGTGACATGTGACCAAGGAGATGTGTGAAAACTGTGATAAGAGGCAGAAATTCAGTAGATCTTCCTTACCATGGTCAGAAAAAGTCCAAATTCAGGGTTCATGGTCACTTTATCTCCATCAGTAAAAATAAAAGATTTTTTGTGCTCCTTTTTACATGTCAAAATAATGGAAATTTGCTGGGCTGCAACTGAGAGGACTGGTAGATCGATACGGTTAAATTCATCAAAACAACCCCAGGATCCAGACTGTGCCAGCCCTTAAACAGGAAGTAAAATGAAAAACTCAATTTGTAGTGAAACTTTGGGAAGTCAATGAAAAGGACATTACGCAGTTGCCAACACAAGCCAGAGATAAGCTAGTTCAAAAATAAAGTGGAGCAAATAGGCCATGCGTGAGTGCCCCAAAATAGCTCACAGTGTATACTTTATCTGTTAACACCCATCCTGCGGTGATAAAGAAACCCGACAAAAGGCCAGCAACGTTGACATTTGATCCGCCCAACACTGCTAAGATCCAGGTTTTCCAAAAAGTTGCCTAACATGCAGCCAATTATTGAAAAACACACCTTAACAAGATGTTCCACCTTAACTGAAATTTCTCTACAAATTAAGAAGCAAAACAAAACATAACTTTCACCTTTAAAAATCCGTCCAAGCCCTCGGAAATCCATCTGGTCTGAACAATTGAAAACCACAACATATTTCCCAAGACATCGTCCCATATCTTTGGTAGTTTCTGTTTTGCCAGTTCCTGCAGGTCCAGCGGGCGCTCCACCCATGCTCATTCCCAGAGCCTGAGCCAACGTGATATAGCACCTTGCGGGAGAGAGACATCACTAGAACCAAAGCACTGGCCTCTAGAACATACGTCTGAAACATCACAGCAAAATGAAACCCACACAAGATTAAAAAAACGAAGATCCAGGCCATGGTCCCTACATACACTTCCAAAACTGCTTTCTAAAACACAGTTATCTTCATGGATATCAAGGAAAGAGGAGGGCATGGTCTATGGTCAATTAGGTTCAAAAATTCTTTTAAAAAGTTAAACAGCCTTTTTTAAAGATTAATACTTGGGTTTTATTTTTTAGTATTTTATTTTTATGCTATTACAGTTGTCCCAATTTTTCCCCTTTGCCCCCCTCCACCCAGCCTGCCTCTTGCTTCTGCAGTCAA
Source organism: Carollia perspicillata (assembly GCA_004027735.1). Classification (NCBI taxonomy): domain Eukaryota; kingdom Metazoa; phylum Chordata; class Mammalia; order Chiroptera; family Phyllostomidae; genus Carollia; species Carollia perspicillata. The sequence goes on from PVKM010006772.1 coordinate 15,695, forward strand.
TCCCCACACCATTGTCCATGTCCATGGGTCCTTCATGTGTGTCCTTTGATTGGTCCCTTCGCCTTATTTCAATCAGTACACACTTACTACCTCCCCTATTACAGCTGTCAGTCTGTTCCATAATTCTATGCCTCTGGTTCTACGATACTATATATTGAGAGTTGCCAAGAATAAAAAATAGTACATACCAATTCCAAAACCAATTATGCAACTTCTTCACTGAGATCTACCATATCTAAAAAATAGTATTCTAGAAAACAGATTGGGAACCATTAAAGTAGATAAGTCTTTTTTTGAATCTGAGACTTAATAATTTGGTATAGTAGGGGGCAATGGTTCTGTTAGATTTAAATCATGCATTGCTAAAAATTCACATCTTAAAACCATTTCTGGGAGCATATACTAAGGCATTAATCTCTAGGACATACCCTCCAGAGACAAGCACAGATCTGTCTGAGTATCTTCATATAATCATGTACATTTACATACATGTACATACTCTTCCCAGAATGTCCTATATGTGTGTGAACCTTGCTCCAGCCCATCTCTGCTTTCTTTTCCAGAGTCTTTGCTGATTCAAAAATGTCAGCATTCATGAATGGCATTGGAAATTTTATGTGATGCGGTGGTCCTTGCACAGCTTTGTGAGCATTTTCTGCCTCCCCAGCAGACTGCCATGGGCTCTCTGCTACCAGGAACCAGGTCTGGTGCACACTTGTATCCCCAGCTACTTGTCTCAACCCTGGAACTCAGTTCTCTATGAACATTTGATGAATAAATGGCTTGTGCCAATCCAACCAGTTATGCACTTTCATCTGGTTCCTCCTATCCCAATAGCTACTGGAACACCTCAGAACCAAATCAGCAATGACCCACCCCATGACCCAGAGCTCAGTAACACACAATTTAGCCAAATCCATCAGCAGCATTAGTATTAAGCATCCATCTCCCTCTAGATGCATTTTGTCACACAAATAGAAGTTCTTTGGGTTCCTATTCTTAAACAGCATTGATTCTAAAATGCTGGGACTCTTCCTAAGGCAATGATGACACACGTATCAGAAGTTTGATGAGAGCACAGAAATGCTAAGGACGCTGGAGGGTTCAAAGTAGAATTTTCTTTCTGGAAGCAAAGACAGCATGTTTGTAGGTTGATGTGAATGAACAAGGAGGAAGAGAAAACTGGTGATGCTCCCAGAGAGAAAATAACCATCGGTTTGAAGTGTTGGCTTTGGATGGCAGCACGAACCATATCCAGGAACCGGAAGAGAAAGCTGGCAGCATGAGGACAGGTGCCTTGGTTCGCAGATGTGACGGGGAAATGAGGACACGTTCTCTCCTGCCACAGCATCTATCTTCTCAGTAAAATGGAAGCCGAGGCCTTCAGCAGAGAAGGAGAAAGGGAGGGAAGGGCTGGAGGTTTGAAGAGGGAGGAGAGGTGAAGGAAGTGCCTAAGTCTCAGGTGTCTCAAGGAATTCCTCATATGTTGGGATTATCCACCTGTCCACTTCAAAAGAGAGAGAACGAACTCCACAAGGACGTCCAACAGCATCCAGTGTAAATGATCTCCAATCCAGATGTAAGGAGGAATATAAAGAGCTACGAGGATGAGAAAACTCTAAAGGAAAGTGATGCACGATAAAATCTCTCGCTAAACCTCTGTTCTCAGTTGAAAGCGAGCATTTCCTTTAACATCATGAACACACAGAAGGAGCAAGCTAGCAGGTGACAGTGCTACTACGTCAAACTTTTACATTTTGTCTGATAATATTTGCAGTCTAATAGCCCAGAGACTCATTCTGTGAAAATGGCTGATGTTCAGCTTCAGCTTCTACTTAGGCCAAATACTGATTTTAATGCACAGCCACTGTGTCCAAAATAAGTATTCAGTGCATCCTTGAGCAGAACGTACACAAGTGGCTGATGCCACCAAGTTCAAATGAGACTAAGTGAATTACAGAGCATTAGCCATGGAAGGACCCTTGGAGATAGCCTACTTCATCTTACAGATGAGGAAACTGAGTCCGGGGAACCTGCACTGCAGCTCTGGCTAACACGGCTGACAAATAACAGGCAGAGGGCAGATCTAAGAACTCCAGATGCCCAGGCCAATGTCTTCCCCATGGCTTTACACCAGCATTGAAATTCAATTTCTTTCCTGCTAAAAAACCACCTTATTTTATCCTCATATGACAACAGGTGTCACAGTGCCCAGAGCAGCCCTCAAGGCCCATGTGATCTGCACCTATTGACACATGGCACCTAGTTCCCTTTCTGGCCCATCTGCTGTCCAGAGGGATCATTCAAACTTTGCCTCTATAAGACTAAAGGCAAAGGAAGCAAAGTCTGTTTCGAACACAAACCTCAACCCCACGTGAAGACGCACATGTAAAGCTAAGAACACTGAATTTCAACGACTTTGGAATAAAAGAGCTTATAACCCCTAAAGAGACATTAAGCAAAAATCCCCTGAGTTACTCCCAAGAATAAAGATGTCAGGGGGCGGGGCACAGAGGTTGTGGAATCACAGAACCCTTCCATTACCTGTCTGTGAGAGGAGTTATGACAAGCCTGTCAGTGCAGCCCAAAAATTCGTTCTGGTATATGAAAGCCACATCTGTGATGTGGATCATCATCTTGTCGGCATCTTCATTAAAATAAAATCTGCACTGTTTCAACCATTCAAAGTCTGTAGGGCTCTTGATATGCATGTGACACTGAAAGGCAAAATGTCTAGGTCAAAACTGGGATGAGAACTATTTATGAAGCAGGCACATTCGCGTTCATATGCATTGTGATGTGAAGTGAGTGGGACTCAAAGCCTGCCCGACTAGTGCGGATGAGTCAGCCGCGCTGCTGTCCAACCTGCCCGTCCGTTAATCAACAAAAAAAGATCCTTCAGAAGACGTGGGTGTGGGAAAATTCAAGAGAAACCTCTCACCGAGCTTCCCTATTTAAACAGCATGAAATATTTTAATAATATGATATTCATTTCTTAAACTTCACCCTTAAATGCCTGATACCACAGTTCTAGCCATGAAATACTGAGTATGGAAAACACCTTTTGGCATTCAAAGACAGAATCAAGTAGTCTCGTGAGAAAAAAGGCACCATTTGTGATTATGACAAAGTACATTGTTGGTCTTCTTTAAGCCCACTAATTATTTTTCCTGGGATTTACAGAGGGCCAAAATGTCTAAACCTAATGGCAGGTTATTGCTCAGCAATACTTTTGTCTGAATTTTTTAACCAAAATTTCAAGCCACTTCAATCTTTTTCTTTGACAAATAAGAAACCTAAAATTACCCTGGCCCTGGCCAGAGTGGCTCAGATGGTTAGGTTGTCATCCCATAACCGAAAGATTGTGGGTTCGATTCCCAGTTGGAGGATATATCTAGGTTGAGGTTCCGCTCCCCAGTCTGGGTGCATAAAATCCCCAGTTTGGGTGCACAGAGTCCCCAGTCCCGGCTCATACGGGAGGCAACCAATCAATGTTTCTCTCTCACATCGATGTTTCTCTCTCTCCCTTCCTCTCTCTCTAAAAAAAATGCCCTCGGGTGAGGATAAATAAAAATTAAAATTACCCTGAGCCCTTTATTCCTCAGAGAGGCAAAGAGGGTGCTTAAATATTAAGAGAGAAGATCAGCACACAACAGCCTGAATGTGCCGCCTTATTTCCATTATATCAGAACCAATCTTTCATAATCTTCTTTACATAATGGGGTGAGACACGATCCAGAAAATTATTATGAAAGTAAGAGCGTCTTGCCTCTTACCTAATGTCCTATTTCATAGTAGAGGACAAATTTCTTTTCTTTTCACATTTCCTATTTTCAACAGCTACTAAACTCTTTTCCTCCCTGTTCTCTTTTAAAGGCAAAAATCCACATGACACCTGAATGTCACAAAGTATATTATAAAAGACTATTTGCAGTCAATGACAAAAAAATGTAGTAAAACTTGTTAAAACTGTGATTTATCAAAAGCCTTGAAGGAAAGGCTAAGTGACTCTACCAGCAATACTACATATCAATTCTGTAGCAAGAAACTGGTCATCTTCAATATCTAAAAGGTGCACAAGACAAATGAATGTTTTTCAGGATGCTACATGACATTTTAGTATTGAAAATGATCACATAACGAATTTTATAATAAAGCCTAATTGCCTCAATAACATCTTAGCAGGGATTATTGGAATATAACTGAAATTTCATCTAAAGACAAAAGAAAACCTGACAAAGAAGCTCTCGTCATAAAAATGATTCTTTGCCTGAAGTTAACCTTTTCACTGAGTTCATTCGAACTAATTCTGGTGGGTAATCACAGACAGTCGCCAGTGTGTGCTTTTCTTGTACTTGCCACAGCATTTACAAAGCATTTACCAGGTCATCGAAGATATCCCTTTGGTGCACATGAATAGTGATCAAAGTCTCATATTTAACTCGTTCCACGGAACTCAGCTCTTTGGTTGTAATGCCGATCAATGTATTCAGCAGCTCCAAGAAGGACTGATTGGTTTTCTGCATGATTTTTTTATCAAACTTGGCATTTCTAAGAGCTTCTTCCGAATCCCGTGTCCATATCATTTGAATTCCTAATAATCCAACCTTAGGGAAATAAAAGAACTTCATGAGTGTATATGGCACATGACTGTATTTAAATAGAAATTACAATGTAGTGAATAATTGTGGTTATTATGCAAATATGTCATCAACCTTGATTACATCAACTCAATATGTTATATCAGAACTTAGATAAACACTATTCACATTGTTTACCTGATGACTAAATATGTATAACCTTGCGATGTATCTACAGTTTTTTCTTACAATTTTAAGTCATTTATTGTTTAAGTCATATTTCTCCCCAGCTAGATTTTAAGTTACTGACAGGGAAAGCATATGTCTCAAACCTGCTTTTCCCAAACTAACACAGTGTTTACATGAAGTGGATATTTGCAAAATCTTCACTGATCACAGTGACTAAGAAAATATTGTTTTCTGTAGTTTAATGCTGAAACATAGTTCTCCTCTTTCTGGCAAAACATATACTCAATACACTTTTATGATTTTTGTACTAAAGAGATTCAGTAAGGAAAAAACTTTTAAATTAGACAAAATATATCAAATATCTCTACAATGCATATGTGTATATATATTTGTGTGTGTGTGTGTGTGTATATATATAACCAAATAATCTGTAGTTGAAATCTTTAAGCTTATCTATATTTAGAAAATTCTTATGAAAATCTCAATATTAGTCCAGAATTAAATAGAAGCCAGTTGTGTAGTTTACAATAGAAAATGTATGAGCTCTGAAATGACTATTCTGTAAAAAATACTTTCCAATTTCAATACACTGACCTGAGCAGGGAAGGAAGAAAGAAATTCAATCAGTTGGAAACCTGTTTCTTGAATATTTTCTGCTGCCTGGCGAATCACATGATGTAATGAGGCCTTTGATTCCTCCAAGAGAGAATTAAGCCAAACTTCCACATTGCCCTCTGCCATCACGGGTTTATCCAATTCAATCGTCTCACCCTCTCGAGAGGAAATTGACAGAATGCGATCATAGATCTATGTTAGAAACCAAAAAAAAAAAAAACAGCTATATTCATATAAAGAATAAATTCCTCCATTGCCCTCATGTCACTGTTATCCTTCCTACGGAAGCTAAGCTACGGATTATAACATAAAAGTCAAAATATGATATAAAATCAATTTCAAAACAGTAGAGAAGAAGTTATCCATGAAAGCTAAAAGGGAATACTAAATCAATTCTAAGTAGTCTATACTTCAGAGGGAAAAACTTGTTTTCTAAAAGAAATATTCAATATAAATATGATGATCCAAAATCTGTAGTTTCCCAGATGAAATGAAACTCTCGAAGAGCCTGTCATCCACACTAGCTCATCAGGTTGACACTAGCAATGGTCTGGCCAATGCGATCAATGCAAACACCTAACGAGGTAGCTCTGATTCTGCACTCTACAGTGTGCTCCTTACAGGAGCTCTTGGTTGCTCACAATGGTTTCTGATTCAGTCCCAGCTCCTGATCTGGTCATTTCACTTTAGTTTCCCTGCAGTACAGCCTACTGAGTATAGCACTGTGTTTAGGGTTCTATAGCACCCGTTCAAACGGTGCTCTGCCGTTCACTGATCACGCGACCTTGCAGGGCATGTGTCTGAGACTAAATCTCTTCCCTAAAACTACTCATTAAAAACTGTGCCTTCCCTACTTCTCTACCCACTTCCCTGCTTGTTCGTGCCAATTTAAAAACTAACACAAAGTATAAAGAAATTGTGAATGTATATTGTTTTTATTCTTTAGTAAGTGGAATACTGTCCCCTTGATCTCAGAATTGGAACCAAATCCTAGACCTCAGAGAACTGTATTAATGAAGCCAATGACTACTAAATTTCAGGGTCTCTCACTAACATGGACCCATGTCAAGGTTCTGAATATAAATTGGTATTTATAATCGTATGAGATTTGTGACCCACAAAACCAGGATCTGCCACTGGTTGTAGATACATTATGGCAGAAACAAACAAACAAAAAAAAGAATGCTACTTTAAGAAGTAATTGCTGTGAACAGAGGCTAAACATGAGGAAATTTAAGTTATGTTCAATGCACAATCAGAGAGTGAGAAGCTCCACCAAGCACCATGAAGTTCTAGTGCTGTAGCAGAAGGATTTGAACATCAAAAAGCACTTCCTGGATAATGCAATCCCCTTTCCACCTACGCATCCTGTAGGCCTACGCAAACATTGATTTCTAAACCATTTCCATGTCTTCCTTTCTTCCCGACCCACTCCCTTCATCAAGGCTTTGTTGTAGCAGCTCAGCCTCTGCCATCCTGACTTTGCAGTCACTTCCAACATGGGTCTCCATGCTCCCCTCTATTCTTCCATCTACACTGAGCCAGAGAATCTTTCCAAAACACAAATCAGGTCACTGCCTTACATAAAAACCTCCCACGTCTTCTGTCACATGCCCGATGAAGTAAAATTCCATAGTGTGATGCACTTGGATTTTGGGAATCTGGTCCATGCTTCCTCCCTTTGCTCATCACTTCCTATTGTGAGTCAAATTGTGTCTGCCCCCCCCCCAAAAAAAAACTGTATGATGAGGCCCTAAGCCCCAGTACCTGTGACTGGGACCTTATTTGGAGATAGAGTCTTTGCAGATATCATTAAGTTAAGATGTGGTTCTGGAAAACAGTGGACCCTACCTAATCCAATGAGTGGTATCCTTGGAAATAGAAGGAAATTTAGATACAGATGCACAGGGAGAATGTCATGTGAGGACAAAGGCAGGGACTGAAGTGATGTGTCTACAAGCTGAGGGACACCAAGGGTTTCTAACCACCAGAAACTAGGAAAGAGGCATGGAACAGACTCCCCCTCAGAGGCTCCAACAGGAACCCCCACTGCCAACACCTTAGTTAGGAATTTTAGCCTCCAGACTGTGAGAGAATGAACTACCATTGTTTCAATGGAGGAAAATCTTGGGAAACTAATATACTCCCTCACATACGTGCACTCCTGCCCCCACCTCCACCTTCCATTCCCATGGCCGGCACATGTGTCCCTTCTCCGCCTCCCTGGTTATGTTTCCTTTACCTTCCAAACATCACCATATTCTCCTGCAGGAAGCCTTTTCTCACACCCCTTACACCCAGGTTAAGGCTCCCTGCCAAGAATTTCATGATTCTTGTGTACAATACTAGCACAGCAAGTCAAAAATTACCAACAGTTTGTCAAGTTTCTCTTGAATGTCATAGTGTGTAAAAATGACTTCGGTACTGTTTATGATATATTTTTCCTAGGAACCCTGGGTCTAGCATCATGCCTGCCACATAGCAAGGTGCTTGAACTTAAAGGGCTGGCTTTTAACTGCTTACAATGGCTTCTCTCTGCCACTGCACTAATTGCGCACTATAGACTCCACCAGATCATGAATTCCCAGGGCTTTGTAAACTCCCATTGTCAAGCACAACATCTGGCACACAGCAGTTCCTCAGCAAGTGCAGGCCGCACAGTAGGATGATAAATGAGTGGTACTACAGGTTCGCATGAAGCATTAGAGGGGAACTGACCATATTGTCAAACTGGTAGCATCACTTTCCTGGGGAATTTTGGGTGAAGGGATGGATTAGAGTACAGGGGTGTCCAACCCATGGCCTGAGGGCCACATGCAGCCAAGGATGGCTATGAATGCAGCTCAACGCAAAATTGTAAGTTTACTTAAAACATTATGAGATTTGTTTTGTTTTTGTTAGTGCCTGTGCATCTAATGTGTGGCCCAAGACAACTCTTCTTCTTCCAGTGTGGCCCAGAGTCACCAAAATGTTGGATGCCTCTGGATTAGACAATGTCGCCAGCACCTGTAGAAATGTGGTCTCCCTCACATTGAATGATCTCTCTTGGGACCCATACAACTCCACGATTCTACAAAGTTGTTGGGAGTGTTTAAAAAAAGGTTTAAATTAAGCATGATGAAATGCAAGGAAGATCATCATGCCAAAAACGTCTGAAGCCTCATTAAAACAGTCAATTCACAGTGGGCTCTCTGTTTAGTCAAGGCACTATTTTATGAGCAATTGGTTTCTTTGTTTTATTGAATTTCTAAACAGTTAACTTGACATATAAAATCATGAAAGATACAGACAGTGCATTCTTCATCACAGTTAAAGTATTGTTACTCAAATGTGCACTCTGGATATTTTTTTTAAAAATCACATAGTTCTGAAGCTAAATTGGGCCCCAAAGTTTGCTTTTAGTCACTGGCTTAGACTTAGTGGCCAGGGAAGCAATGCTTTGTAAACACAACATTAGAGAAGCATTTAATAAAGACAGCAGAGATCCTAAGATACAGTCACTGCTGGCCAGTGATTAGACTTAGGCGAACCTTTTCATGGAACTTGACAGTTTTAATGTTGTCAAACACATTCAGCAAATGGGCTTGTATAGTGTGCGGGTCCGAGGCCTGCCCCAGAATCTCCAGAAGGGCCGGGTCTGAGACGAAGAAGAAGCGAGGAAAGCAGAGTCGTTTTTTCTCCAAGTATCTAAGTGGGAAGGGAAAAGATAAAATGTTGTAAACAAACAAAGCAAGCCTCTAGAAATAAATGATTCTGGATGGGAAAAATTTTGAGACAATCCGAACTTCCCACATCCCATTCACTGTTTCGGTTTTACTTTCTTTGCTGATTTTGCCAGGTAGTATTCCATATTCTGATGGGGAAACAATCTCCCTTGCCAGAATTGCTGGAACATTCTTCACAAGTGTAATGTATGCATTTGACTTCATCTGAAAAATCAATATCCTTTCTTGTAGAAAATGGGAAAAATACACACAGGACGTTTTTGTTTTCTTTTATTTGGAAACACAGAACTCTCAGACAAGGGGTGCTGCATTCACGGAACAGCATCTTTAAGAATCCAGTGAACCCATCACCAAAGAAGCAGCAAAATCCAGCCACAGATGAGCTCAGCGGAAGGCCCTGGCTCTGCTCCCCGCCTCCCAGAGTGACAGAGACCCGGTCCGTGTTTCCATCACTGCCCTGCTTTCAACCGCACTTCTGTTTCTCCATTTGCTTTATTTTATGATGATTCCTATGCCACGGGTATTTTTTCTGTGCTTCTCATACCTATGCTTCTGTATCTTCATTTTCTAGCACATTTTGATATAACTAATGCAGTTTTAATTGCAGTTTCTTTTTGAAATCTTACCATACTTTTTAAACTCTGTTTTTTTTTTATTTCTAGTCTTTTATTTGTATTCAGTATCATTTATTTCTTATTTTTTATTTGTACTATTTATGTTTCCTATATAAAATTATGAGAGAGTTATTTTTATTTCATAGAAGCAGAATTCCCTTCTTAGTGTTTTTACTAAAAGACCACCTGCATGAGAAGCGGAAGCCAGGTGGCAACCTCAGGGGCATAAACAGGGAGCTCTTGGTAGTCCACGGTCAATCAACCGCTGGACTTTTGTCCAGTGGGGTGTCCAGGATGAGGGCCAGAGCTGAATTCCTCCGCACAAAAGAGAAGGATTTTCTCAGACTCTGAAAGAGGCAAGGAAGGGAAGCTCATCTAGGGAGAGGCTGGGGCAGTGAGGAACTTGGGAAGGAAAGGGGCAGGTCTCGGGTGCTGACAGCAGGCGAGCTTGCTGTGTGCGTCGCCACCTTCCCCTTGGACTCTCACAGAATATTTAGTAAAATATACATCGCAAGCTAGTAGTCTCTGGGCAGTTTGGATGTATCCACTTTGAGTATGTGAAAAAGCACAAAATCTGGCCTCAAAGAGAGGGAAGGATAAAAGCAGAGGCTGCCCAAAGAGTCTCCTCTTACATATCCTCTCATTTGCTTGACGTCTTACTTTAATGCTCACAATGGTTTACTTTGCTTGCACTAGCTTTTTACGTGCCTTACTTTAAATGCTAATTTTATCATTTTGAATACCCTAACCCTTCTTATTTGTGTAACTTCGATTTTTATTCTTAATAACTTCCTTGCCAATTCCTAACCACTACTTGCCCAGTCCGATTCTGCTCATGAGCCAGGCCATGTTTTCTGTCCATCCAGACCAAGATGGAAGGAGGCACGTGGAATCTAACAACCAGGCCTCCATGTCAAAGTAGAGGAGACAACTTATTCGTGGTCTGTGAAGGCCCTGCCATCTGTGCAGACCCTCATCAGGATCAGGGAGAGGGTCTCATCTGTGTGTAAACGTTAGTACTCAAGTGTTTATACTGGGCTTGCATATTGTGGCTCATAACTTCTTGATACCAGGGGCAAGAGCGAAGGGAGCTCAGTAACGAGTGTTACTAAATTACTAATTTCAGAGTAGACTTTTTCTCTGAGGGGTCATGAAATAATGACATATTATCAAGTGACACAGTAGAGTGTGACCATAATAAGAAGAAAAAATGAGGTTAAAAAAAAGAAAACTTGAGGGTGTGTGTGCATATCCTCGCAGTTCTGTGTCTCTAGAGAACCCTGAGCAATACAATGATCAACAGTTTACCCAAAGTTTGTCCATGCATACTGGCTATTCTGAAGAGATTAGCAGTTTAGAAGGGGTGATGTTTAAAAGTCTATATATTTCACCTGGCTGGTGTGGCTCAGTGGACTGAGCACCGGACTGCAAAGTAAAGGGTTGCTAGTTCAATTCCTAGTCAGGGTACATGCCTGGGTTGCAGACCAGGTCTTCGGTAGGGGGTGCACAAGAGGCAACCACACATTGATGTTTCTCTCCCTCTCTTTCTCCCTCTCTTTCTCCCTCTCTCCCCGCTCTCTAAAAATAAATAAATAATTTTTTAAAAGTCTATGTATTTCAATTATAAAATAATTCCTGGAAATGAAATGTACATCATGGTAACTATAGTTAATGATATGTATTACATATTTAAAAGTTGTTAGAAGTAGATTTTAAAAGTTCTCATCAGAAGAAAAAAGTTGTAACTATGGAAAGTGATTCATGTTACCTGGACTTATTGTGGTGATCACTTTGCAATATATAAAGATATCTAATCATTATGTTGTACACCTGAAACTAATATAACATTATATGTCAATTAGAACTCAATAAAAAGTAAAAAAAATAAAAGCATGTGTAGATAAATGTTTCTACAATAGTATTACTTAACATATTTCTATTTCCATAATTTTATCTTGACTCTCCAAAGGGTAAAAAAATAAAACTTTTTATTACTCTTGGAATTCACACAGCCTCCATATACATAAGAGTGTTGTGCATACTGATCTTGTTTCTGTATAATCTTGACTATTTGTGCACACTGCAAATTGTTCAAGCTGTTCTTGGTTCAGTGTAATGAAATATGTTGGTTCCTAAGATATTTTTTCAAGAAGGATACCAGAAAAATAGGTGCATTAATTTTTAAAGCAAAGACTGTGTGACAACGTTTGCAAGACCCAGTCCCAGTAATGAAAGATGTCTTAAGTGCTATAATTACAACATCAGGACAAATCTAGTAAATGCGTGAAGACACTCCAGACACTAGTTTGGAGCCTTAGACACTATAAGGCTCCAAACTATCAGTTTTGCCTGTGCAGTGTTGGACATGAATTAGTTCTCAGCAAAAGAAAACTGACTTGGCTAATTCTGTCCAATCTCTCTGGTCCCTTCCATCTCTGGGATGCTAAGAGAACCTTCGCAGAGCGGTGAACTTACCCGGTGAGGGATTTCTGGCATAATTCCAACTGGTCCCGCAAGTGTGGTAATAGCTGTCCCATCGTTTCATCTCCGACACAACACTGGACCACGTTTGGCATTTCATGTGCCCGATTCATGATCTTCACCCAAGACTTATCGATATTGGAAAAGCGTTTGGCTTCCTGTGAGAATGAGGTGACAAAGCACACTGGGACACGCCTGTGACCTCGAGTACAGAGCATTTCACATACCTTCCGCTAAGGCCAGACTTCTGACCAGTCCGGACACTCCAGCTTTACGTGCCTGAAATGTCACGTGGGTTCCAGTTCAATCCCCCTCGGGCTCTTTTTGCACCCACTGCGCTCTTTCTCAAATAAGAATCTTTAGCTCACTCCTCATACCCCATCATGTCAACTAAAAACAGGAAACAGCTACAAAAGTAATAATACAACATGGACAAGTTGGAAGGAAAGGACATTCCCAATTGTTTCCACCAGTTATCTCTAAATGAAAGAAGTTTTTTTCATTTTTCAAATTTGCTGCACTTGTGTATTTAGAAAATAAAATGATAAAAATAAGATACAAAATTAATTTTAGCATAATGCTAACATTGCAAGTTTTTTTAAATAGTTCTTGGGGAAAAATTCAAAGTGCACAGATTATTTTGAGAATGTAGGACTAACTTTTATTTTCATCATGAAAACTCTATTTGTTCAATGAGTATGTGCTGTCAAATATGAGAGCGAGGAACCCGCCTAGCTGCTGGCGTGTACGATATAGTACCTGCAAATTTCCCTTCTGAAGTCCAATTTGAGATTCTTCTCTACCCGTCAAGAAGAAAACCACAACCAAATATGAAAGCAAAATTAAGTAAATAAATGCTTAAAATTTTAGTGTGTGCCTCTATTCACTGATAGCCAAACAATAAATCAACTAATACATCTGCCCTCTACAATTAAACTGGAAAGGAACCAAAGAGAAAGCTAGACACCTAAGCAAAGAGAACACTCACCATAAGCATGCCTCTACAACTCAGATGTATGGCTAAAATGTTATAATTTTGCAAACAACCGAAGGTAATTGAATAAGAATCCTTGAGATTAGATTTTAAATTTTCTTTAATATCTCAAAATACACTCTATATCTACCTAGTGAGATGATTATAATTTGATGAGAAAAATACACTCAACACTTGAGAAGAGGGCCTTTTTGTTTGGGAGCTTTTTTCCGACAGATTTCCACCCCTCAATTTTATAGTTCAGATATAATTGGGTATATTGTATAGTGTGAGTTATTTTAAACTGTCAGTAGTAGAAGAACAAATTATCCAACCATTGTTAAGATAACTACTCCATAATTCTACACTGTTCCAAAGTCTACCTTCAAATTATCTGAAGTGTATCAATTATGCAGGGATTCGTTCTTTTTTCAACCTTCCATTTCCTGTAAAACTTCACAGCTTTGCAGCATTCTTACTTTGATTCTCACACCCCTTCTTTTCCACAATTACTCTCTCTTTGAAAAACAGTTCAACAGCAACCACAAAAAATATCAGGGAGGTGGAGGCTCAACAGTAGCTGAATTACATTTTTCAAAGAATTATTACTTATTAGTTCTCTAAGTTAAACACAAAGTGAGATCATTTTTTTAGCATTCGGAAACCTTAGGAAGCTGCTTGGCAATATCTCCTCCCACGAAGACGGCTTCTAAGTAAATCCACAGGTTCTGCACCATCATCCAGTTTTCGATGATGTCTGTTGAGTTGGAAAGTAACTGCACCCATTTCTGGATCTGGGCTTTGAACGGCATGTTGTACCTAAAATAGGAATTACATTCAGCATTTAGGTGTTTGGGCTGGTTTCATTTTACTGTTGTTGTTTTTGAATAAAAATGGTTTATAAATATCCTAATTTTTACCTACTTCTTTACGACTCTAGTTATGTTGCGGGCTTGTAAAATAATGCTACCAAGTGATTGAGTCACCACCATTGACTGGACATCGTTGGACTAACTTTTTCCCTTTTGATCCCTAGCACAGAGCAGTGGGAGGTGTGTCCCCTGAGGAACAGCAGGCACGAGGTTTCACTCCCCCTGCTGCCACAGTAGTACAATTCTGGTCACTGCTGCTGCAGCCAACAGAGTAATGTTCTTGCCACGGAGCTCCTGGATAGTTCCATGGCAACAGAGACCTTTGTTTTACTCATTTTTCTTCAGAGCACCATAAAGAGCACTTGGTACATAGTAGTTGTTCAATAAATTTGTGTTGAATACGTATTCCTCACACAACTCTGTGGATTCGATGCCATGAGTAAGCAAGTTTCCCCGTCCCTCACACAAATAATTTTCACTTAATTTACATGTGTGCCTTCTCTCCCTCCTTAGGGTGTGGCATCTTCTATCTGTCCCTCATTCTGAGTATGAATAGTAACCAAATTCATGAAATCTCACCAAATCCAAAGTAGTTCAAACTCAATGTTACCAATGATCTAAATCTCCAAAACCTATTTTTTTGGTATTTTTATTTTATTTTTTATTGTTGTTCAAGTACAGTTGTCTTCTTTTTTCCCCCCACAACTCCCCACCCTGCCCCATCCCTCACCGCCTCCCATCCTCAATCCTACGCTCTTTGGCTTTGCCCATGTGTCCTTTATATATGCTCCTTGATGACCCTTCCCTTATTTTCCCCAATTAGCCCCTCCCCTCTCCACACTGGTTACTGTCAGTTTGTTCTTTATTTCACTGTTTCTGGTTATATTTTTCTTGCTTATTATTAGGGAACCTTAGTGCACTGTTGGTGGGAATGCAGACTGGTGCAGCCACTGTGGAAAACAGTATGGGATTTCCTTAGAAAACTAAAAGTGCAACTGCCTTTTGACCCAGCAATTCCACTGCTAGGACTATACCCTAAGAATTCAGAAACACCAATTCAAAGAACCTATGCACCCCAATGTTCATAGCAGCACAATTTACAATAGCCAAGAGCTTGAGGCAACCTAAGTGCCCATCAGTAAATGAATGGACCAAAAAACTATGGTACATTTACACAGTGGAATTCTATGCAGCCGAAAGAAAGAAGGAACTCTGACCCTTCACAACAGCATGAATGGATCTGGAAAGTATTATGCTAAGTGAAATAAGCCAGGTGGTGAAAGACAAATACTGTACTCACCTATACGTGGAACCTAATTTAAACCTAATTTTATATTTTAGAGTATTTCAAACACTTAGATGCACCCAGTAAATGAAAAGAATAAGAATTTTTTAAAAATTATTGATGCCCATGTACACTGAGAAAAAAGTGGCATTTTAAAGAGAGAATAACAATAAAAAGGTATCTCATTGATATCCACAGTCTACGTGATTACCGTCTACTGAAGAAGATCCTAGTGAACAGAACTGCAGAAAGAGCAAAGGGAAGCAATGAACCACGGAAACGCAAGTCCATGGGTCTGCAGCCAAAGCAGGACGGCTTCGCCGTTACTGTCAAACAGCGTTAGACCAGCACCAGCCTGCACTGTTTCACTTTTCTTTATGAATTAAATCCACTATCTTGATAATGAAAGTATGTGCACTTATAGTCCATAAACTCGTTGGCAAAAAGCTTTTCCAGGTAGAACAATTATTCTAAAATTCAGCATAATTTTCCCCTGGACTCTAGAGCCTGCTGAGCTGTCAGCTGTGCGGCGAGCTTGTCAGCAGCCAAGTTGAAGTGTACCATGAGATCCATTGGCTAATTGCACGGTTGCGTTCTTTCGTCCAATAGACAGTCTCAGACACACTCCACAAACAGAGGGTGATGAAAGAAAAACAGTAATATAGACGCTGTGCCAAAGGACTGAGTAAAAAATCAGCATTGTTAATATGGACTACATTGTATGAGGGGTACTGTTGCATTTATTAAACATTAATTTCCCTGGACATGCTTGGTCTTAGGGTTCCTAAATCTCAGAAGAAGATGGAGTTTCTCCTACCTGTTGCTCAGCAGGGACCCCAGCAGCATCAAGCTGTCCTCCATGTTGGCAATGATTTCCGAGGTGCTGTCTCCGCGCAGAAGGAGTTCTCCGCGGGCTTTAAAGCTGCCAAAGGTGAACGTTTTGTTGTCCCACTCATTAATCACTTGCTTCAGCTTTTGCTCAATGTCTCTCTCTTTCACGGCGCCGATACAGATGTCCTGTTAAAACGGCAAGCTCTCATGTGATCACCTGAAAGGCACACATCCTTCTCCAATAGCCTGGGTTCAACACAGGTCTTATCTTCACTCTGCTTCATGTGTACCCACAAACACGCACATTCCCAGAACTAAACTGCAGTCTAATACGTGGTATTTGTGCATGTACCTAGAGATTCAGGAATAGAGATGGAGATGGAGATAATGCTAATTAACTGAGCCATGATTTTTAAAATTTTCCCACCAAATTATTCCCGAAGGAAAGTTAACAAAAAAGATGCAACAATGTAATATTATTCCACTATGAGAGAAAAGGAAATCTTGCCATTTGCAACAACATGGATGGGCCTTGAGGACATTAGGTTAAGTAAGACAAGACACAGAGAAAGACAATATCATAACCATTACATGTGGAATTTAAAAAGTCAAACTCAAACATAAAAATGGTGAGTCGGCGGTTACTAGGAACTTGGAGGTGGGGCAATGGGAGATATTTAAGGGTACAGACTTGCAACTAGTAAATGAGTAAGTTCGGGAGATGTGATGCACAGCCTAAGTGATTGCAGACAAAAAACTATAGTGTAAACATTAAACCTGCTAAGAGACTAGATCTAAACTGACCTCACCACTGGAAGAAATGATAATTATGTGATAAAAGAGGTGTTCCAACACTGCAACATAACTGCAATAGGAATGTATCAACTCAATATATTATACACCTTAAACTTACACAAAGTTGTGTGTCAATTATATCAAAAATTTTAAATGGGTATCAAAAATATGCAGTAAACATTTAAGTTCCGAAACTTTAATCAGACTCAAATGTTAATGTGTCTCCAATTTAACTCAAATCCATGCAGCACGAGAGGAAGGCTTTAGCAGAGCCCTGATTTCTTCCCAACTCTGAGCACTTGCCCAGCCTCCTCTGCAGCTTTATCTTCTCCAGAACCACAGGCCAGGTCCTGCTTGTGCTCTCTCTTCACCCCATGCTCTACTCCCTCTCTAGCTGAGCTTGTCTCTGCCCCTTTCATCTCTCTGGGCAAGACCCGCATCCAATTTGCCTACTGGATTTCTCTACTTAAACAAATAAGAGAACTCCAAACACAATTTGTGTAATATCAAAGTCATGCCCGAAATCAAGTTCACGGTCTTTGTACCTTGTCACTCAACCTGATATTTCCAACTCAGTGATAAGCCCCCATCATCCATCTAGATCTCTCAGCAAATCTAAGGTCCATCCTTGGCCCCTCCCCCTTGTTTCTCCTACCCTGTTTCCTCCAGCACCAAATTCTACCCAGTTTTACCATCTAGAGATCTCTTTAATCTTTCCTCCCCTCTCCAGCTTCACTAACTGCCTGCTCATCCAACACACCATCATCTCTTGTCTCGAATATTCTTATAACTCCCCAACTGGTTTTCCTATCATCCCCCTTGCCTTCCTCTAATCCTTTCTCCACACAGCTACCAGAGTGAACTTTATAACACGAAAAATCTAACCATGGCATCTGCTGCTCAGAATACACCTTCCAGATGACTCCTTATTCCTCCAAAGCCTAAAATCAATAAATTGTTCCAGCCCCACTTTACCTCCCCAGTCTCAGCAATCTCTTCTGTCCCCCAGCCCAACCCCAGATGCACTGGCCTTCTTATGGCCCCCCACAAACACCTCAGACCCTTCACACATGCTTTTCTCTCTGCCTAGCATTCTCTTTTTTTTTCTTTGCACTTTCCGAGTCCTTCATCGCCACCACACAAGCACACTCCCCTTACACAGCCTGTCCTGTGCGTGCACCCTACCCTGTCCCACCTTTATCACCCTTCTCCCACCCCCCAGACAAGTCAAGCCCCTTTTACTGTAGTGACTCCATAGGCCGTCATACTTCTCCTTCAATGGTACTTACCACAGCTTGTAACTATATCCTTATTTGTATAAATATTTGATTAAACAAATTAATTAATGAACAATGAATGCAGAGATGCAACCTCCTGTTCCCAGCACTTAACACTTAACACAGAACTTGGCATATAAACATTTGCTTAAGGAATTAATAGTTGGATGCCAGGGAAAAAAATAATTTTAATTGTCCTGGCATGGTATACTGATGCAACATTCCACAGTGTAGGAATATTATCAAATAAATTCCACGAGACCTTCCAGCCCCTACCCGACCATGCTGCCTCTCAGCTGTACCTCTATTTCCTCTTTGTATTTCAGAAGCGGTGCCTCCATGATGTTTCTTAACTTAAAAGCTTCATTCCTCACATCCAGACTGTGCCCAGTGAGAGCGGCGATCCTTCCCCAGTGCCTCTCCATCATGGCCTTGCTCGCCATGTGCTCCAGCAGTGGGCAGCACTCGCTGAAATCATCGATGGTCTTCTTCAGATCCAAAAAGGCCTGCCAGTCCTTGGAGGCCCTGGGCAGCTTCCGACATCTGTGAAGGGAAGGCATCGGGAAAGTTCACTCGAATCTGGGCCCAGAAGTCCAAGTCCAAGATTGTCTGCCAGCATTTGTATCAAAAATAGTCATTTCAACTACCTATCATATTTTTAAATCTCATGAGTCAGATGATGCCTGTTAGTACATTCTTATAATAATTACTCCTCCCAAACAACTAACTAGATAAAAGGGCATTATTTTAAAGGATAGAGGTGCCTCTTGGTTCAATTAAATTCTACAAACACATCTTGAGACTCTCTACCAAATACAAGGCACAGCAGAGAAAGTATCCAACTGGGGATAAAAAAAAATACAACAAATGACCCTCCATTATCTCTGGGTTCAATATTAAACAGGACATAGGAAAATGATTGGGCTTTTGCTTTTATTCCAGGAAATCATTTAACATTAACTTTCGAGTGTTTGATAAGTATACTATAAAGAGATATCAGCTCCAACGAGCTGCAGAAAAGCCCCAGACAAGATTCATCCCAGTTTAAGGGATGCGCCTGTCTCCCTGTGTACACACACACACGGGCTGATGAATAAATAGCATTTGACAAGGGTGGTGTCAAATGGACAACTGCAATGCAGCATAACGCGCTCACAGCACATCTGGGTGAAAAGAGAACTCGACAGCCAATCAAATAAAAAAGCATCTGAGGTTTAATAGCTCTGAGCACGTTAAACATTTAACTTCTCACCTGTTCTGGAACTCTAAAAGTTCATTGTTGATTTTTTCAATATTCACTTCTGACCACAGGATATCATGATAGCTATTTACAGTTTCTATAACGCTGTTGTACAGAGTATATATTTTCTGGAGAAAATTCAGCTGTTTCTTTATTTCAAGAAGCTGAGGATACTGGGTAACTGGCAGACCAAAAAGCTCCTCTCCCCCAGTATAGGTGATGTATTTCCGATAGATATTATCAAATTGATTCTAATAAAAACACAAGTGAAAAACTTTCTGAAATAATTTATACATGAACAAACATGCAAGGGAAAAAGAAGGCTGGCAAATCAGCAAATCATCAATGTATGAACTCGGAGCACATACAGGGACAACAGTGTGGTGACTGTTGGGGGGGGCTGTAAAGGGACTAAATGGTAATAAAAAAACACAATAAAAAATTTAAAGAGAAAAATACTGAGTGTATTTAATTGCACAGAAAACAATTCTAATTGTAATCATAGCAAATCATATATTTTTTAATATAAGCACATACCATATTCCACAATAAACCTTTCTTGTTCATGGGGGGGAAATTATGTGTTTAAAACACATTAAGGTTTCGGTTGTGTAGACGGTCATGGAAACTGAAAAGGTTACCTGAAACATAATAAGCCTATCACTGGCTTCCTGGGGTTTCAAGCCGCTGGCCATTGGACCATTCTGAAACAAAGAGTTGAAATAACTGTGAAATCGCATAACGCATTTGCATACAAAGTCCATGAGCTCAAAGCATTTGAACATCAAAGTTAGTGTTCATGCATGTCATATCCATGATAAGAACCAGTTTTTCATTTTAAAAGGACTCAGGAAGTAACTCATTTGGGAACATCTTCAAGGTTAGCCTCATTCCAAGGTAATGGCACAACTTTCATTATGTCAAGAAATCTTGAAAATCAAAAATAGGTGCTATTCACTTCCTAAATGTCGAGGCAAAGGTTAGTAACTGCTCTATAAGAAGCACGTATGATGTCTGCTTTCGAACTAAAGCACCGATGCCAAAAATCTCACAGAGTTAACCATTCTAGCAGGTATTTGTAAAGTAACTACAATCTTAACATTCCAGTCAGGCTGTCCTGCACTAGAACGCCCTCAATATGTGGATCGCTGTGCTTCTCACCCATGAAGCCAGTGCGTGGGGCCAACTCCCTAACTTCGCTAACACTGCAGTTCGGCGCGCCACCAGTTCATAGGAACGTATGGTACCCTACGCTCTACTTATCGCCCTTCTGTAGCGTACAACAACCAGCTAGAAGTAGGTCTCACTACACAATATACTCCCAGCGGAAGGCTCTGCACTAAAACTCATATACACGTGATAAAATATGGACTCCACTGCCCTGCCCACTCTTGCGTCTTTGGCCCCAAAGGCAGGGCCTGGCACACGCAGGGCACTCCACAGTACTGGTGGAACCAACAAGTGCCATGGAAGCAGGACCACTGTAACTGGATGTAGATAGTTTTTGTCTACAAGAATTTCAAAATCTACCCAACAACTTCAGTAACAGTCCGATGATGTAATATAAATAGCACTTTTAAATTCCCCATTTCCTATTGAATCATTCTGCATGAACGCTAAGAGGAAAGAATTGTGAAAGGGAAATGGCTTTGCTTTTATGAAAATTAAATTCCCATTCCTATAGAATTTCATTAAATTTGAAACAACCATTAAACAGCCACCACATTTTGCATCCACACCCTTGCATTTCCGTTTACTACATGTGGACACAAAAGTGGGACAGTAAAGAAGGCTGGTCGGAAAAAAACTGATTCATTTGAAAAATGGTGTTGAAGGAGAGCTCTGTGGGCACCCTGGTTGCCAGAAAGATGAACAGGTGCGTCCTAGAGCAAATAAGTCTGCAATATCACTGGAGGCAAAATGACAAATGGAAGCCATCCTGCCTTGGGCACATCGCAGGGTTCTTTGGGAAAGACAGTAATGCTGGGGAAGTTGGGAAGCAGCAGGAAAGAAGGAAGACCAAACACGAGACAGATTGGCAACATAAAAGAAGCTGTAGGCGTCAGTCTGCAGGAGGGGAGCAGGGCCGGTGAGGACAGGACAGTGTGGATGTGACTCATTCATAGTGTACCAGAAGTGGGAGCCTGTTGGGAACTGTCCTGCCTGGTTTCAGAAGCTGTAATCCCCCATGGCTAAGGCTGAGTAAAGGACCTTGGGACCATAAGCCACTTAGGAGACAAAGCTTATCTTCCTTGTAGGGGCACCACCTCTGCCCCTTTTCTCTTCACCCTGCTTGGCCCCAGGCCGATGACTGGTTAGCCAATGATGGGTAAGATTCCTCAAAAGAGGGACGACCTAAGATGAGCATGGTCACTAAAGGGCCCTCAGGGAAGGACTTAGGGGGCTATAGAAAAAGTGGGTGATGGACCCTCACCCCTCAGCTTTGACATAGCCTGAGTCCTCACTCTGTCTGCAAGAAGTCTCCTAATATCTTGGCTGCCTTACTTCCCCTGCCTGACTTAAGCCTGAAACAATGCCTTAAGCCTGAAACAATGCTGGAGGTGGGTATTGTCCTGTGCTGGAAAGGGCAGGTTCCCTGGGGTGATCAGGCCTAAGAAAGAATGCATAAAATCTTATGAAACCTACTTTGCTAATACCCTCAATTTAAATGATAAGGGTCCAAGTAGGAAGTGAGTTTGTTCCCCAAAGTTTTATGGCCCTTTAACTATCTGACCCTGACTCAGAATAAGCCCTCAGAGTTCTTTGAATGTTATCTATTGTTTAATCATTTCTGCTTGACAATGATTGATGAGCTTTACATATACACCCTGTGTTCCTGTGCAAATTGAACCCAATAAAAGCTTGCCAAGGCAAGGGTCAAGGTGCTCTCCTCTTGAGAGAGTGGCTGAGGCTCCCCCGAGGCTTTTTCTCCTCTTGAGAGAGAAGCCGCGCTGTCCCTTTTCCTCTGCAGGACTCAGCAGTCCCTGTGAATTTATCTCGTATGTCATCCACAACACCTCAGACCCCAGGAGCTGGGATCCACATCAGGAGCCCATGTAATACACACACGCACACACACATGCACGCATGCACGCACACACTTGCATGCTCTATTCACTCTTCCCTGAAAATACACCAAAAAAGCTGGAGTCATACCAAATCATAGTCCAAACAGAACTGGTGACAGTCTTGGTGGAAGACCTCCACAGTACTAATAAGTTCTTTCCTGAAAGTGGGCTGCAGTGAGACTAATTCATTCTGAACTTCGCTGGCACGTGCTAGAAGCTTCTCCCAAGCATAACGCAGGGTGTCGACTTTATCCATCTCTTCCTTTGCTATCAGAAGCCCGTATTTGTTAAGCAGTGCGTAAGACTCCTACACAAAAGAAGAAAAATTTAATTCTTTCCATCAGATGCATAAATCTACACACAGTCACTCGTTAAAGCATTAGAATGGGAAAGATTGGCATTATCAGGACCTGCCCAGAGAGTTACTCAAATTGCAAACTGTAAAAGCTTAAGTGAGCCGCTGGGCCCCTGAACTGCAGTTCTTCATCTGTGAAATGGGGAAACTCCCCGGCTGCTTCACAGGATTTTTGTGAACCTCAAAAATATAATTTTAAAAGACGGGTAGGATCAAGGGTGGGAGGTGGGGATGGTTGGAGTGGGGAGAGTGGTGGGGGGAACTGTATTTAAACAATTAAAAAAGGAAAATAAAAAAAGGTATCATTTTAAGTGCATTTTGAAAACTATAAATCATTATACAAATAAAAGGTATCTGTCTCATATTTCACTTGCTAATAAGAGGTTCCAATAGTAAGACACAGAGGATGTTCTTGAATCACAGCCTGGGCCATGTCAGTGCCCTCAGAATGCAAAATCCTGGATGACCCTCTTGGATGGAACATTAAAATGAGGCAAGGGTTGGTTTTCATGAGGGAAAAAAAAACTTTCCCTAAATATCCCTGGCCCCTTCTCCTACCATTACTCTTCCCCATAGAGGTGGGATGGATATCTCACTGTTGATTTGGGAAAAAATTGTTACTTTGGGAAAACACAGCCCAGGGCCCCTCTCCCTCTTCCCTGTTTCTCCTTGGAAGCATGCCTCTGATTGGCAGCCCCATGCAATAAAATGGAGCAGCTTCCAGAGGTCTGCAGCTTTCCAATGCTGTCTCTGGTGGGTGAGTGGGTCCTAGGATTCTCGAGGCTTCTCAGCACTCTGAAGGCCGTGTGCGTATATAGGGCAGGAGTGGAGGGTATGATGGGAATGTGAGAGTTATACACAAAATCATGTCTTCCAAATAAGTTCTATCCATAACAAAGATTGTGTTTTAATCTTGATTACCTGACTAATAGTTTTGTGTTAACTCTCACGTGGAGAAAGCAGGGTTGTCAGTTACTGGGCCTGCTCTTCACACCCCAGCAACTCCCCTGGTCCTGCAGAGAACAGGGATTCTTGGCCTTGATGTTTCTTCCCATTCCCAAGAAGACCACAGTGGATCATGGGATCACCTTTACCCACCAGCAGAAGTTCAAAGGTACAGTCATCTGCTCTGTGTTCACGGTAATTTGAAATTTCTAACAATTCAAAAACGGTCCAAAAAATGTGAGACTAGAGTATGATCCTGAGCATCAGAGTATGAGTCCAGACATGCAAGCTATAGTGTGCGGAAAAGACAATGTTTTTATGTCTGGAATTGTTTTAATGCTACAAGTATATGTGCCATTGAAAAGAATAAATGTAGTAGCCCATTCCTGATAAAGCATTTTCATCTAGAAAAGATAGTACAAAAATAAAAACGAAACTAACGTGCAACACGAATCAAGTTGCATAACTTCATTGACCTTCTGTTTCCTTGTGTATAAAGTGGAGGTTGCAGGAAGGATTAAATGAGTTAATACAGAGTCAATGTATAAATGGACACCCCATTCATGTCCTGTATCCCCAGCGGCTGGGAGTGTTGGCTGTGGGGATCATACTACCGTCTTCCTAGGAATTTCTTCTCAGCTAAATGGGAGCCTCTTCATGGGGAGATTATGGTCAAAGACCAACAGACATAGGGGGACAAAGAGGAGTCCCCTTGCCTCTAGGTAGAAAAAAATTGTGTGATACAACTCATTCTCCTCTGCCCGCCATGGGATCAGGTGGAAATCAATCTACAGCTAAGATCACATCCCCACTTTTCAACCCCAGACCTGACCTCATGCTTTCCTGTTTCCCTCACTCCTGTTCTCTGGTGAATACTCATCAGTACATTACTTTTCCAGAAATCCTCATCTCGGGTTCTGTCCCTAAGGGTCTAATACTGGCCCACAAAAGGCGTCCTACA
Source organism: Carollia perspicillata (assembly GCA_004027735.1). NCBI lineage: Eukaryota > Metazoa > Chordata > Mammalia > Chiroptera > Phyllostomidae > Carollia > Carollia perspicillata. Next base: position 40,501 of record PVKM010006772.1, read on the forward strand.
AGGGTTAGATACCATCTTTACTGAAATCCTCATTCTTAGGTGTAGCATCCAGTACCTCTAGTCCACACCTGGTCAGTATTTCAGCTCATCTCACCCAACATGAGATAATTCTATCATGAAGACATGATTATCAGTCACCTCAATAGGTCCTACTTGAAAGTCAATGGAAATTTGCTGCTCCCTGATTTCCTTCAGTGCTGCCATGGCAATCCGAATGTCATCTAGGTCTTTAATCGGGCGATTCAGTTTCTTATTGAATTCTTCAACAAGTGTAAAAACGTTTTCCATCTCACTCCTGTATTTTTTGTTACAGTGACGGCCAATGACAACCATCCAGGCCTTTGTCTCAGCAGTCAAGGTGAACTTCAAGTCGGCTGAAAACCCAAGGGCCCACAGTTCAGTTTGGAAAGCTTAAACCAATATAAGAAGACCCGGTGCAACTCTTCACCAACAGTAAATATTTTGCATATGAACAGTCCTCTAAACACATGAAAAGTCCAACTGGAAAAAATTTCATTTTTCTTTATCATTATGTATTCATTTATTATATAAAGCTTGTTTTCCAGTCATTGAAAACACATTTTGAAATGCTAAAAAAAAAAGTACATATCAAAACCATTGGAGGTAAGTTTGAAGTTTGTTCCATTTATTTATTAAAGAAAAGGTAGCCCTGGCTGGTGTGACTCAGTGGATTGAGTGCCGGCCTGTGAACCAAAGAGTCGCCAGCTCAATTCCCAGTCAGGGCACATGCCTGGGTTGAGAGGCCAGGTCCCCACTAGGGGGCACATGAGAGGCAGCCACACACTGATGCTTCTCTCCCTCTCTCTCTCCCTCTCCTCCCCCTCTCTAAAAATAAATAAATAAAGCCTTAAAAAAGTAAAGAAAAGGTAAAATTTAATTGCAAATATAACAGACCCCCTTCCTTGAATTAGCATTTATTTTCAAGGTTTAGCAGTAAAGTGTTCAAAATAGTCCACAATAAATAATTACGTGGATGGGAATTAAAAACAAGTCTACAAATTGGTCTTAAAGCTTGAGGTCCATAAAAAGAAAGTCAATCTTTAAGACAGCTACAACTCCCTGGAATACAAATCTCAGTAAAGAGGCAGAACAATACTGTTGAATTTTATGGCTGTCTGAGAGAAAATAAACCAACCTGTGTACAGAGCGATGGCACCCACACAGACATATTCAGGCTCAGCATTAATTTTCTGCTCTAGGTTTTGGAAATAGATAATCTGGGATTCAAATTCAGGAAGCAAGGGGTTTTTCATAATAACTGTCATAATAGTTTCTTCTTTCTCCTTTTGCCAAATGTGATTGTAGCATTTGAAGCAATCCATGGATTTAATAACTTCCTAGGATACAAATAAGATTATTTGTGTTGAGATGGAAGAATCAGAAGTGGCATCATGCTAACAGTATATTTGCCGATTGCTGATGGTTCCCATGATTTCACTAAAATATTTAGTTAGTGACCTGCATGATTAGTTGGAAATGCCACAAAACTGGGACCATGTACAGTAATGTGAACAGTACCCCAAGATTAGTAACTGTGAAATGGCAGCCATCCCTAGCCAAAGGAAGAGGGGGACAGTTTCTTGAAAGTGGAAAAAGAGAGTCCACGAAGACTTTTATGGACAAGACCCTCTTGATTGGAGCTGGACCTTGGATCAAAAGTCACAGCTCAGAATCATGCCACAGAGAATACACTAAAGAAAAAACTACCCTGAGGTCACTCTCTTTCCCCACCCCATTTCCTCCCCCAAGACACTCCCTGGTAGAATCTACTGAAGATCTCAATGGAAACCTACTGACTTGCTTCTTAAAGTCAGAGAGTGGAGATTACATCCGGAGGGGCAAAAAGAACATATCCGGCATCACACCCCACTGCCCTGACTCACATAAAATGTAAATTCATTGAATGAGGACTGACATCTGTATGATATTAAATCTTCCCATCCAATCTGTTTATTTAATTCCTTGTTAAGTTTTAAAGTAATCTCCGTAGACACTCCACACAATTCTTGATACATATGTCCCTAGGTATTCCTCAATGATACTGGTTCCAACTATTTTTATAAATGGCTATAGATGGCATCTAATTTTTAAGAACTGATTTTACAAAAATAGGCCCGTTTGCTACAAAGTTTGCTTCTGTAAGATGGACTGTCTCACTTGCAATCGGTAACGAGGGAATGGGGGCAATGCAATGCACAGGTCGCTCTACCAGACGCCGTTTCCTCTAGCACAGAGGTTTGCAGCAGGCAGACGGAGGGGAACAGCCCTCTGCGCCACCTGCCCTTCGCCTCTTCTTCCCTTTGGGCCAATTTAGTCACCACTTTGTTTTGAGAATGTTCTTTTCACAGTCCAACTTGATCTCTGGATATTTCATCCTTATTTCCATAACTTTGTGTCTTGAACTCTTTCTTATACCGCCTTCTACCAAGTTTCTTTTTCCTTCTGATACTAAAGTTCTATACTTTTCAGGGTGTTATATAAGTGGGTTAATATTTTACTATGATTGCTATTTTTGCTACTCTAGTTATAAAATTTCCTAAGTTTTATGTATGCGCCTCAATCTGCTTTTCTCAAAATCCTTATTTTATTAAATGTGCAAATTTGCAAAACAGAATTTTCAGGAACACATTAATTGCATTATAGCAGGAATGCCTATAATTATCTTTCAACTGACTACTAACCTAGCCCTTATTGGGCCATTTTTTTTTCATATTATCCTCTTAGATTTACTTAGTAGATAATCATATCATCTA
>PVKM010006773.1:0-43108 GCA_004027735.1 Carollia perspicillata
TAATCTGAAACTGTGTGTCTAGAAACTATCTGAGAATAGGTGCTGTGTTTGTCTCCATAGATGGTTTGAAATCAAGTCCTCCTTCATCAGAATTCCTATGACTGAAATATCGCACCTTCAATAAGCTTGAGGAGCCATTAACATCATGCCATCAGCTGCATCTAATGCCTAGAGAAAGTGTTTCTACTAACATCTGTGTCATTATTCCACCCTAGGCCAGAAGAAGGGATAGACTAATGACATTCTTTCTGCCTGTCTCTTCATGTCCTTGTCCACAGCAGGTGGGGTTCTTTATGTTTAACATTAAATGTCTTATATTCATATAAAATATATAAAATTTCTGAGGAGAATTAGAATTTACTATAAATTATTTAAATCAATTTGCAGAAATTCTACATTGTTCTTATTCATTCTCTCATCTAATAGACAAGTAGTCAAAAGCAGTAAGTATCATACCTGCTGGCATGTTGGAAACTACCAGGGACTACTTCACCTTACAGGTTCCCAGGCCACATACCAGTGCTACCAAATTAGGAGTGCTGGGAACTGTGCATGGAAATTGTGTTTTTGTTTTGTTTCTTAAAATCTGCATAGAGGACCTTGATATTATGGACCTGGATTAGATTTTCCAGAATGGTGCTTCAGTCTTCCCACAATTACTGCGATCATGATATTTAGATATGCCATCGAAGCAGCTGTCACTAAAGAACTGAAGGCACTGAGAAAGTGCAGCCCAGACATGATCTGGGGCAGACCTGTCATTCCCTGTGAACATAGGATCTGACCATTTGAGAATGCACTGAGTTCAGGTGACCTCTGTTGGTCACACTGAGTGATCACCTAGAGTTTTATTTCTTTAACTTTAGATTACCAAATGATCATCTCTGCTTCTATTTGGAGAATGTAACGTGTTTTTTTAGTTTATTTCCATCATCAGTAAATTGCTGATTCCTGCCAGATTTCACTGAAACAGCCAACCATACAGTCTTCAAAATAGTTCACATCAATAGCATGAATTTGAAAGCTCTCTAATTCCTTTCTTGGCAAATACAAACTGCTGACTCACACACCTTTCTATGTCAAGTGTGTTTAACCTCATATTGCAGCTTAATAGTTTCATTCCAAAACAAAGACTGGAATTGGAAAGTGCAGGGAGAAAGTGCAGTAGGTGAAATGAAGTTTTGCTTTATGTTACCATATATAGGAATCTTAAATTACCTCTAAATAATATACAAGCTATGACGTGAGGCTGAAATGAATCTGTGACAGAATGTTTTGCCCAGACTCAACTCCCATCTTTTCTCCTAGTAAAGATAGGGGAACAGATTTACTTTGTGGAATTTTTTCTAATTAAGGCATTTTCATTTCAAATTCAAAATTATCACCTGATTTTCTGGATGACCCAGTGAAGAGAGCTGGTTCACCCATCATTTTAGCCAAAATCCAGGCTGTTATTAGTGAAGCATGATATCATTTAGTCATTTGATTTGTCCAGAATGAAGTTCAACATGTTATCATTACAGCCTCGGTTTTTCAAGCATCCAAAGTTAACAAATTAAAGAAAAGTAGGAGTCAATTTCTGGCACCTTTACATTGCAAGTCCCCTATCTCCATTACTACTCTGTGGCAAGATCATGAAATTAGCAAGCTAACTCAAGATAAAATCACATGCATTGTGATTTTTCTAAAATGCTGAGCAACTCTTTGTAAAATTCTGACATAACCACATACAAATTTTTCCTGGATTTATTTGGGAATCACATTTCTGAAAATTTAGTAACAAAACCATGTAAATTACTTTGCACTTATATGTAAAATAGAGTTATGTTCTTGAGTCAGATATTTACACATAGGTTTTCTTACATGATGTCCACTGGGTACTCAGTAACATGTGTGATGGTAGAATTCTTTTCTGCCTGACAATATAATATGCATTCAGGGTTTTTTTTTTTTTTTTTTTAAATCCTTGGCCTCTATTCACTAAATGCCTATAGGGACTTCTCATTATTGTGACAACCATAAACGTCTCCTTATAAATTTCCAAAGGAGAACTCTTAAGATCCACTGATCCAATTGATGAGGAAATAGACATTCTTCCAACACACTGAAGGACAGCATCCCACTCAGAGCCTATAAAATGGGGCATTACAACATAAACTGGCCTCTGTATTTTGAAAACATCCTCTGTCCTTTTGGACTGAGTGGTGAAGTGAGAGTGCTGTGGATTTAGAGTGAGAAGATATCTCAGCTCTAATCATGGTCCTCCCTTGAATTCAGTAACTATGTGACTCTGGGCAAGTTACTTCCCCCCATTCTGAGTCTCATTGCCCTTATGAATAAAACACAGGTAAAATAGTGACTGTCCTGCCATCTCACAGGATTGTCCCCCAAATCAAAATAGTATGTGATCTAACTTTGCTATCTAGCTGGTTGTTAGAACTGCACAGTAATTCTTAATGCTCAGTGATGCCATGAGGAGATGGGCGGGGGACTGTGCTTATAAACTTAGGACTGGCTGGTGTTCTGGTTGTATGGATTGACTAAATGTGAGTTCACCAAATCCAGTAAGTGCTACTCGTACCAATGGCTTCCATCTAAGAGCCTACATTGGATATATACTCCGGTCTGCCTTCTGAGCACGTTTCCTATGTTGTCTCTGAGACATGTCTTCCAGGGCTTTCTCTGCTCTCTTTTATTCAAGTCTCCAGCCCATCTCTCCACTGACACCTTCCCTGTTTAAGCTATCACTTTCCTACCTACTTATTTCCTCTGCTTTATGAATGCACCCATTGTCTCTTACACCTGCTCTTCTTTCTCCAATACACTTTCCACAGATATGTAACAGTAGCTCCTAACCTTGACTGCACATTAGAATTAGATTTGTAATTATTCTTACTATATTAGTTTACACACAAAAATTTCCTAATCATTGCTACTCACTTTTTTGATTTCCAGTGACATTTAGAAAGGCTGTGGTAGACCTTTGGAGTTAAAAAATTGGCTCAGGTGGGTGAAAGGTAATCAGTAACAAAGTCTCCAGGGGCCTGAGATGACTTGATATGGCAGACGGATGTCCCCACAGGAGTAAGAAAACCACAAGAAAATCATGAAAGTCTAGGAGAGAAGCTGGGAATTAGTGCAGAAGTTCAGGGTCAATGGTGAGCACAAATTAAAGAGTGGTTGGTCTTGATCCAGATGTCATAACTATATCAGATACTTCTCCTAGGATGGTGTTTCTCTTGGAGTCTTAGATGTGCCTGAGGATTTTTCTCCTTGCCATGGGAGGGCAGAGCCCTAGTGATGTTTTGAACAGTAGCATTGTGCAATTCATATGCTCACCAGGGAAAATCTGAAATTTAGAAATCTGACATGAATTTCATTAGAACTTATGAATGCTCTACTGAAAGACATTCTAAGTTTTTCCAGGTGAATCTTTGTGAAAGGCCAGGCTAGAGGTAGGCGTTATAGCTAGTTTCTGAGAATATGATTTTAAGACAAGTAGACATTAACCAAAGGAGCTCAGGAACCAGAACTGACTCAGGCTCCTCTTAAGTCAAGGTATCAGGAGAACCAACGTAATGGTGATTCAAAATCAGACGGGTAATTTATTCATGGTTCTATGTGGTAGAGGGGTCTCTTCTACTTACGTAGACCCTATCTGATATCTGGGAAAACTCAAAAAGTGTCTACTTCCCTGGGCAAAGGAAACAGAAAGCCCTGTCCAGGAAACAAACCAAGGGCTTACTGTTATTAGCAACATTCTCTTCTTAGGAGAAGTAACACCTAGTTCAGAAAATTAGGCTGAAATGTAGTTACTCAGGCTGAGCAATGTGGCTGAGGTGAGAGGAACTTTCAGGCTCTGTGACATTCTTACCCCAAGAAGAGCATTAAGCAAGTCTGATGGCAGAGCTCAACCCAGACTTGTCCTAAGATTGGTTGGGCCTGAGTAGTATGGTATGCAAGTTAATGGCCTGAGTTTAGGGATTTTTTTAAAAAAATTAAGTTTTTGTTGTTTGAGATGGGCCTGTGTGTCTTTGGGAACTAATAAGCACCTCAGTGAGCCTTGGGTCTGCCTGGGCCTAAAGGCTCCCATCCCAACCTCTCCCCATGGAGAGCTGCTCTGGTCCAAAGCTAGAGACCATTTGTGCAATAATCTGTGAATGTGCTGCTTCCCTGTCCACAGAGACTTGTCCAGAGCTGTGCCCTCCAATGTTTTTGAACTTTAGCCACTTTACCCCCACTTACTCAGAGTTCATCATCAGCTCCTTGACCTAAAAGACATCCTTCCTAACTCAAGTTTTGGATTCATCCTCCAGGGTCTTCATGAAAGTTTGTGAGCTTACATCACCCCAGCTGCTCCAACAGCTCTACAGGGGAAGCAGTGCTGCTATCTGCACGATTCATTCCAACTTATGCTTCTCCATGGTCACTGAGGACCTCATTTTGTACATTTTTTTCATTTTCTGTGTTTTGTTATGGATAGATAGCAAAAATTTACATTTCTAGCCCTGGTTGGTATGGCTCAGTGGATTGAGTGCCAACCTGTGAACCAAAGGGTCACTGGTTTGATTCCCAGTCAGGGTACATGCCTGGGTCATGGGTCAAGTCCACAGTGGGGGACATGTGAGAGGCAACCACATATCGATGTTTCTCTCCATTTCTTTCTCCCTCCCTTCTCCTCTTTCTAAAAATAAAAATAAAATAAATGTTAAAAAATAATTTAAAAAGTTACACTTCCATTGATTGCACAATAAGACTTTGGTATAATTGATAGTGAACTGACATTCAGAGGGCTTAGGTTTTAGCAGGCTCTACTACTACTAATGAAAATTTAAATAAGTATATTAACTTCTCCAACCATCAATTTCTTCTTCAGTAAAATGGAAAAGTGACATCTACTTCATTTCATCAATGAGTTACAATAAAAATCAAATGAAACTCTAAATACAAACTACAAGGCAAAATACAGATAGAAACTATTGACCCATCTACCCATTCATTTACTCTCAAAGAGTTGATGAGCCCTTATTTATTGTAGCAGGGAGCATTAAGCACTGGGGCTACTAGTCAAGTGAATTATTTGGACATAAATAAAATAATCATTTTGAAAACTGTAAGCTACAATTCTAACAGAGGCAATAAAGGAGAGACATGTGGTTCATACGATATAGAAGATCCGAACTTCTTATGGTGTCAGTTAGGTGAGCTACAGGAAATAGAGAGAATTTAACCAGGTACAAAGGGTAATAAGCAAGAGAATTCCAAAGACTAGGAAGAGCCTAAGTCAGGAAGAACAATGCCAGAAATAAAGGACCACCAATAAGCCAGCACGGCTTATCTTCTCTATTGGAGAGAAGGAAGAGGTGGTAGATGATGAGCCTTGGGAGGCAAGTATGCACCAGATCACACACTGCTTGTTGGTCATGGTAAGGAGATTTGGCTTTAACCTAAAAGCAATGAAACTTTAGGGGAGATAAATGAGAAAGAGAGGAAAGTATATGTTGAGATATGCATCTTAAGATTATTCCTTTTATAGATATTAGACTGCATTTTTTGTTTTCTTCCTTAACTTTATGTTTCATGGACCCCACCTCAAATCCTTTTGATTACTGTGTTGGGATGCCCTTGGAACTTAAAACGTTTTGCATACTTGGACTTATATTTTAATTCCCCCATTTATAAATTATAGACTTTTAAAGAAGGAGCATAGTCTTCACTAAGTCTTCTTCATCTAACCTGTGAAATGGTCATGATAATTCATCTCTTGGAGTTTTGAATGAATAAATGAGATCATGTATGCAATTTCAGGCATATAATGAGTCAATAAATGCTAGTTTCAGTTATTACCCTTTCTGATAATTTACTCCTCTTGTAATCACACTCTTTTAGGTAAGTTACATTTTAACTTTTTTCTCTTTTTAATAAGAAGGTGACATTATTGATCTACTATCAGTACAAGATGCTATTTCATTTATTTCCTGTAGAGGGGATGGATTTACATCAAGACATTTACATTGGCTTCTTAGGTTCACCAATGCCCGTGCTCTACACTACTTCATCTAGCAATAATTTTGCTGATATCAGGAACTAATATCGTTACTCTTTTAGGGTTTTGCCAAATGGAGTAATATAAAATGATTCCAGACTCCAAAACAGGGGTGAGTGGGAGTAAACTTAGGTTGCACTCTTACTACTGTTAGTAGTAGCCAGTCAACTCAGTCTTTTGCTGCATGGCACTTATCTTTTTCAAGCGGGACCAGTGGCCCCATATAAAGCAGGTGCAGTTGGTTTTATAGTATTGAAAAATTTGTTCACCCTAACCAATAAGATGTTGGTGTGTGGTGACTTCGATTATCAGGCTCCAGAAACTTTTGTAAGTGAAAATGGTCATTTTTGAGTAAGACACAATGGAAAATGTTAGGTAGTGTTTGACCTACAAAGGGTAGAAACATCAAAATTAATTTTGGGATAAAATTAAGATTCTCCTCACAGTCTCCAAGCTTTCTTCTCTAATCACACTGCAGACACTATCAGTGAACAGGGAATCTTTGTATTATTTCCAAGTTTCTCCCATTGTCAGTCACTGTGACAAAGTGCCGGCCAGTCTGACACAATGATGAATCACTCCAGACATTGAGTTTTCATATGGCTGTCCGGGGTCTTAGAAGGCTGTAGTCTGGAAATGCCACTGACCAACACTGGGTGCTCTGCTCATGAACAAAGCTGGGATTTGGTAAAAGTTAAGCAGATGCATTTAGGGAAGAGAGATGTGTAATAAACATTTACCATCTACTGTTTTACTGTGTCTTCATGTTGCAATTGGTTTAAATGCCTATTAAGTAAACCCTTGCTTTCCAAATGCCTTCTCCTATGCTCTGCTGAAATGTGTTAGGTTTGAGAGTAAGTTGAGAAGTTTAAATATTAAACAAATATTTTTGTTTATTGTTTTCAGCTATAAAATAACATGTAGACTCTCCTTGCCCTTTATCCTTGAAATTGTAACAAGGAACATAATTCTCTGCTAATAATTTTTTAAAACTGATTAGATCTAACAAACCCAATGCTATTGGAATTTATGATGGATTAGTGCATTGTCTGATGCAAATGTACTTGTAATGTCTACCTTAGTTTCCTGTTGAAGGGCTTGTCAATACACCACTGCCTCAAATCCATTTTCTTGGTAAAAATGTTGTAGTTTTCTCATTATTATTCACAAAGGCAGCTTCCTGAGTGATTTCTGCTCCTGCACAATATTCATGATAGCAATTTGATACCTTAGCAGTTTCAAGGTTATCAAGTGATTGAAAATCCTACTGCTTACTTCAAGGTGTAACATACAACTGTGCTGTCATCCATTATAGCAGCATAATAGTTTTTTGTAATGCCTTTCATGAACTGCTGATTTAGAAGTGTAAGCCTAACTTCTGAAGGCACTTATCAGTCTCAGTCCGGGGAAGTATTGCTTAACTGGAAAACATTAATCAGGGACCCTTTGTGTGACTTAAAAAAAAACAACAAAGAAAAAATAAACAAGTTTAATTTCTCTTTTAGATAGTGCTAGAGGTCATTAAAGTTCATTTGCAAAAACAAACAAACAAAGGCATAAATTATCTGGTCCTTTGAATGGTTAATGCTAATCAGGAGTGATTCTTAGAAGCATTGGATTTTGCACGTTGTAGAGATTATGTTAGAAGCAAGAAATTACTGAGAGAGATGATGGAGATGTTGCTAAACTAAAAACACACAAAAGTCAAGTAAATTCATAATAAAGCTGGGAAGTAAGATCAATCATTATTCCAAATCCCCCTTTAAGCTCCATCCACACATTGAATTTTGTTTTAGGGGTCTCTGGTTGGAGCAGAGGGTTTGCTTGAATAAGTTTAGAAAGTAGCATCTGTTTAAGTAACAGATGTCTGTGTCACCAAGGTGCTGTGTTCTCCCTTTTTATATATGGGGAAATTGCTGCTGAAAGAGTTTTATTGTCTTTATGCAAATGAAAATATCACATTCTTCTCCTCACAGGGTTTCTTTTCATGATGTGATTCTGCAACAACCATAAAGAACTACACTTTCATCAAAAATTTTTTTCATATTTTAGATGTGATAGTTTCTTATGAACTTTCAATTATGCGTGAAATGAGGTTTGGGACTGCAGACATTTAAAAAGGCCCTACTGGGTCGAAGCAAATTGAGCAGGGTGAAAAATAGGGTTGCCCCTCACCTGCTGTGACACCAACAGATGGGACCTGGGGAGGCCCTCACACTCCCTCAGAGAGCTCTAAGGATCTGGATGAAGGGAAACTTTTGGAACGATTTCAACTTCATTCATTTTATTTTCAGTTTATGGAAATCTCTTTGCTCCTCTTATTTTTCAGGAGAGATGGTAAGTGGAGTCATCCAAAAATACCCTCCAAGCTGACAAAAAATTAACCATCTTAAATAGGACAGGAAGTTGCACAAGGAACTGCACTTCTGGTGCAGACCAAGGTACAGTAGTTGTCCTGAGGAAAAGCACTTGTGCAATTGTTTGAGTTGAGCGCCAAACTGCTCATGTCTTTCGTGAGTGCCATTTTTACTTAAAGGTCAGAAGAGAGATAAATTCTGGATATCTGGATTTGGTTATTTCAAAAACATTGTAAAAATGAATTAATTCTGTCACCTTGAAGAAAATAACGGACAGCATTTGTTGCCAGGGATAAAATTCAAACTTTCAAGTGGAAATTTGAACTTTAGAAAATTTGTATCCATCACCACGAGTTTACCAGCTTCCCAATATTTAAAGACTTTTGTGATGAGACTGGTGCTGCTGTTAATATATGAGATTTTTTGATATTGTATAATGAAATGTGTCACTATTTGTAAGATCCACATAACTCAGTGAACTGAGATTTTCCAAGTCATCAATGCGTGATCTTACAGGCTTACACATGATGAAAAGATCCATTTGAAGTACAAGACAGGCTAGTGGATTATGATGTAATTGTAAGACATGTTCACTGAAATGATTTTGGATCAACAACAATTGACTTTTAAGTAACTACTACTTTTTGAGATTTGGTGTACTAAGAAAAAGGAATTTTTGTAATTATCTAAAAAGGCAATTCAAATTCTCTTTATTTTTCCAACTATAGACCTTAGGATGAATTTTTGTCATGTATTTCTCTCAAATAACAAACAACAGATTGGATGCTCAAGTATATATGGCAATCCAGCTATCTTCTATTCTGCCAAACATTTGCAAGATTTATATTGACAGAGGCATTCAGAGACTATTAAATTGACTGGCTTATTAAAGTAAACCTGAAAGATCTTTTGTCAAAGTTATCACTTTGTTAACAATTATAAAAATAAAGTGATTTCAGGAGCTCATGGGTGCCTCGTATTTTCCAAGAACAATGGATTCTACATCTATGGAAATCATGTATGTATGGTAAACTAAATATCCCTAGGTATCAGCAGCCTAGTACCAGCAGCTGAGGTCAAATGAATATTAAGGCCTTACCAGGCTAATTAAGACATACCTGCATACTTCAGAACCTCAATATTCCCTCTACTGAGTCCTGCACTTCTCCCACCCCACCAGTCTGTTGAAACTATCAAAATGTTTTTAAATATTTTGTTGTTTATGTTATTATAATTGTCCCAATTTTCCCCCTTTGCTCCATCCACTCAGCCTGCCCTCAACTCCCCATAGTCAATCCACACACCATTGTCCATGTCCATGGGTCATTCATATGTATTCTTTGACTAATCCCTTCACTTTCTTTCAATCAGTCCCCACCACTTCCTCCCTTCTTACAGTTGTCAGTCTATTTCATGTCAAACTATCAATTATGTTTGTGAATCAATTAAGTTTACAAGAATCCTCTTGTCTTTTCTGTGTAGCTCAAGTCAGAGCCAACATTGTTCATGCTTTCCTTCAAGTTGCTAGAAACTGGATGGGCTTAATGCCATTGTCATCAAGTTGCATCAATCACCATTGCTCTGAGACAGCTGGGAGGATGTCATTTTTTTCTAAGAAATGGGAGTATAGTGAGCATCCCAGCGGGGACTATGCACTATGAAATAGGAAGAGACTTGCTACCTATTCAAGGTCATGAGGAACAAAGAGATGATAGTCTCTCCAAACAAACAAACAAACAAACAAACCCTAGAAACTAGTGGGGACCAGGTGTAGGGTCTAGGTTATCACTTAGCAAAGGATAGGGAATATTTAGGAGTGATGAGGTAAAAAGCTGAGCTTCCACGAAGGACATTAGAAATATAGTTTGTGAAAATATTCTGGTAACATAAAATTGATCAGAAAAATGAGGCCCTCATGACACCCAGATGTCCCCAAAATGTCTATAAAGCCACCCTAGCTAAAGGAGAAAACACAACTCAGGGTATAATGATTCTCTTTTATCAATACTTACCTGAGAGATGACCCATTTCCTCCAACCCTGCTTTTCATCAAAAGCTAATAAAACTATGACTGGTTATTGAGGGACTCCTCCAAAGAGAGGAGAGTTGTCATAACTCAGTGGGATACACTTAATATTGGAAATTTAAGGGGCAGGTTTGGGGTAGGCAAGACTTAAATATTCCTAAGAGCTGAAAAAAGCTGCAAACCCTGCTCATGCAGAGGCCACTGCCTCATTTGATGTTGAACCATTGTTCTCTGTTTCTCTTCTCTCAATATTCATTGTCTTAAGAATCATATTTTGGGGAAAAAACCCTCTAGAGACAGGGAATTTCAGAAAATACCTTTCAAGCACTCAGGTGAACTGATGCTGGGCCCCTTTGCCCCTCAGACTGTATGAGTGTGTTTATAGCTGTTTAATAAACTAATATTTTAGTAAACACAACATTCTTTTGAAGATAAGTATGACTTAGAAAAAGGTTTATTGTGATTCAAAATTATTTTAATTATAAATGCTGAATTTATCTCCATAATTATAGACACGCATGATTTGATAATCTGCAAAAATCAGTTTTCAGAAATTATTATGAAAGTTTAGTGACGTTGTTTGAATTGAAGGACATAGAACATAACAGAAGGCTTAATAAAAATATTCACTTAAATATTATGGCTATGATTTATATGAAGAAGGGTGCAAAGGCTTTGTCTAAAAATGCTGAAACTCAACTGTCATGTTTGTAGTTGCAGTAACAGTTTATTTGTGGAAATTTTTGTAGATGTCATTAGAATGGTCATTATTAGTCCTGTGAGTTCCCAGATAACCTAGCACTAAGAGGAGAGCACCAATCATACCTGAGTAGAATGTCAACTGAGGCATCTGGAGACTTTGCTGCATATCTCAATGGCCAAAACTGAACTCTAAAGACACACTGTAAATCTGAGTATGTGATCTCTCTCATCACCAGCTTCAACTCCATTTCATTTACATCCTCAACAAAGTAGCTCCTGAATATTGTCTGAATATTATGAAGGCAGGATATAAAACAGCAGAGTAGGAAGTAAAGTTAAATGGGTGTGATGGTGAGAGAAATGTAAGAGCCCATGATAGGGCAATCATGAAAAGATGTGTGTTGCAGCTAGAGTTGGAGCAGAGGCTCAGGATCAGAGGGCAGGTGCTTGCTTCCTTAAGGCAGCCTAGATCACACTGCCTTTGACCCAAATTAACAGGCAGGTGTTCAGGGAAATTCCAGATTACATAGAGCAACTAGATTTCTTCTGGCATACTGATGACACTTGATGGATAATGGAGCTAGCATTCTATATTCAAATAGAATTGGAGTTGTGGGGAAGAGAAGGTTGTAATTCATTTATAAATTCTGCCATGGACATGACAAGGGTGACTGCTACATGTGTGACATATTTACCACCCTGTTCCACATTTTTGTGGAACATTTAGCAGCTTGCTAAATGTATAACTATCTCTTCCTTCCACATTCTCAGGTTCTAAGGTCACCTTGATGTTCAGTGACATTGCCTGCTGTAGAGATTGGCATGTGTATGAGAATTCCTGGCACAGGCACTTCTATCTTTTCTTGTCCTCCCTTTTCTAGAAGACACAAGGGATTTAAGTCTCCATATTCATCATTTTCATAACCCTCTTCACTGGTCCCGTTCCCAGAATAATTTTCCTAAAACTCTGCCAGAGATGCTGTCCATTTCAGTATTCTCTCAAATGAGAGACATAGACCAAAAAAACTAAACTATTTGTCAGAGAGAGAGAGGACTCAGTGGGACTATTCCCTCGGGCCACTAAGATCCCTACAATAATTCAAATGAAATGACAGCCAAATAACTTCTTTATTTGTTCCCTTCCCTTGACTTGCCACCAGAATGTGGACAGTTTTTTAGAAACCCCAAGTTAAAAATTGCTTCTTCTCTCTATTTATACTGCATTTTAATTTAATTGGTTGCTTTCCTCCATTTGTTTGGAGGTGGCGACCCAGCTCTAGGGCCCTAGGGATGATGAAGTAAACAAGGAGAGTGAGAGAAAGAGAGCACACACATGAAAAACCCCATCAGCAATACTTTCTCTTATTTATAGTGACAACCCCCAGCAAAGTATAAAAATATATTAGGGAGATGACAGCTTTGTTGCTTCTTGATCACAAACCAGCACTTAGGAGCTCACTTTTGTGAACAGATAAAAAGGGCTGCATCTTGATAAACCAGGGTGAAGAAAAGGGAGATAGAGAAATAGAGCAAAGGGCAATGTGCCCTAGACAAAACCAGTATAAGGACCAATGCTCTAAATAGAAGGGAGATTCTCGGGTTATTATCTGTGGATGCCCTCGACTGCAGGTGGATGAAAAACACTTCCCATCCACAAATTAGATGCCAGGAAGGCAAGAAGTCTTTAGACTTGCTTTCCAGTACTAGGATTTATATTTGATAAATAAAACATTCAGTCTTCAATTTACTTCCCATCAAAATAAGAGATTCATGGAAGAATACATGAAAATATTCAGGGCATTCCTATTCTTGTATTAAAATAGAGGCATTTTTTAAACTCATAAATGGGTCCATGTTTGAAAGTTCAACAAAAGTGTGCTCTGTGCTAAGATGCAGATCGTGCTCTCAAAAGACACTTCAATGGAACCAAAAGTTTTCTGGAAGTTGATTTGAAACCTGCAATGCCTTTAGGCTGTGTTGGGTGGCTCAGCTGATTGGAGCATTGTCCCATGCACCAAAAGGTTACAGGTTCAATTCCCTGGCAGATCACATACCTATGTTTGATTCCCACTCAGAGCACATATTTAAGGTTTTGGGTTTGAGCTTCAGTCAGGGTGTGTATAAGAGGAAACTGATCAATGTTTCTCACATTGATGTTTCTCGCTCTTGCTCTCACTGCCCCCCTCTCCCACAATTTTTTAAAAAAACTTGTGATGCCTTCTCCATAGAGATTATGTTAAATGTGGCTGTTGGTTTTCAGTTCCCAGTCACTTTGTTTTTGAAATATTACTTCAGCTATGCTATATCAACTCTTCTTTTACTGGCACCGTTATTATTTTTTTTTCTATGATGGGTATTTTGAGTTTCCATCCAGGACAGAGGAAGTGCTTTGCTGACAGAATCCATTTAAATATCTGACTTCCCTGGTGCTGAGTCACTTGAAAAGGGAGAAAAGCTGGAGAGAAGTACAGGGCAGAAGGTTCCCTGCCTGTGAAGATGTCAACAGTCACTCCTCACTACAAGTGTGAGTGCCCAAGAAGCCCAGTTTTGACTTAGGTTGAAGATATCTCATCATTGCTTTAGATATGTTTCTCTGATTCTGTCCTTGCTATCCATTCCCCTAACCCCCTGGTCCACCTAACTTGACTAGTTTTAAGAGCACGTGCAGTTTTATATCAAAGTCTTTTCCCAGTCAGGTCCATGACCCATTACTTCCTTTGTTTCTACTCCTGATTCATGTTCAATTGCCATCTCAGCTCTTCCACTCTGGCTGACTCTTAATTAGAATACCAAGTCTTTATGAATCTGTGTCTACCCACCTTAGCTTATCTTTGCCATGGTTAGGCATTGTCTTCAATGTGGGATTCTGCCTGCAGGTAATCACCCCCACCTCCCTGACTCCCATATGCTCCCTTTGGTATCTGAGGTCAAGAGAAAATATTCCAATGAGAAGTATGAAGAAGGGGAAAAACTTTTCCATTGACACAGTTTCCCAACCATCAGAATGTTCTTTCCCAAGTCAGAGTTCTTTTCATCACCACCACTAATTTGAGGTTTGGTTCCTTACTTTTTTCTCTTGTAAAAAAGAAAAAGAGAGAGAAGAAATCAGCAAACCCTGGGGAAGGGGGGGACCACAGAGAGGTGGGCAGGAAAGAGGCTTTGAAATAGTAATTAGGAAGGTGGAGAAATATTGATTAGATGTCAAGTCTACTGGTGTAACAGAAAGCTAAATTGATAGACTTTTAAAAAATGTATAAGTAGATAGTGTTTACTTATTTATTTTAAAATTTACATACACAAAAATCCCTTCCCTTTTGGCATGCAATTCTAGTTTTCACAAATGCCCCCACCATTCTCAGAATACAGAATAGTTCCATCACTCCAAAAATACTGCCTCTTACTACTCTTTTGTAGTCCGACCCTCCCCCAGTTTTTAACCCTGACAACCACTGATCTCTTTCCTGTCCTTACCATATTTTAAAATTGGAGATGAAAATTTCCTATATGGGTGGTAAATATGGTTTCTTTCTTGTCTCAGCATGGCTCTTGGTCTGAAGTTTTTGTTGCACCATAGCTCACAATAATGAAGTTCAAAGAAGAGTTATGGTTTTCCAAGCATTCCTATCATTGTTTTGGCAAATGCTTTCCTGTCTGGATGCAGAGGAAGGTATGGGGGTGGGGATAAATTGTGTTTGAAAAAATGAACAAGATCTCATAGAAAGGCCATTTTCAGCACAGAACTGCAGTCCAGATATCAAATTAGAATTGCTTCTCAATGAGGAACAGCCTTTATTAAAGTAGGTACAAACTTTTTCCAGAGAATCCCAGGTTTGATATAACTTTTAATTAAGTTTCTCAAAAGCTGGAGCTCATTTATTCTTCCCTCTGTCTGCCACCTAGCAGCAGTGTGCAGGGCTCTGTATTCACTGAGACCTTGCTTGGAATTTTAATTCCAATTTGAGTTTTTATACATAATTTTTGTTCATTCTATGAGTTTTCTAAAGTTATTTGCTTAAATATCATCATTATCTAGTTTGCCCTCTCCTTCCATTTGCACTATGAGAATCTCTCTGGATAAGGTTATTAAGGAGTTCAAGCTATCTCTTTTCAATATCCGATTGCAGTTAGTATTTTAAAATCAAATTAAACAAAAATAAATTCCCTAAACAAATTAAATTACAATATGCATTCATTTCTTACCCTTACTGGAGATAAAAGGGTGATAAAAAGAACCTTAGGACGATGATTTTGGCAGAAGTATTGTAAAAACCAGGTGAGCTTTTTTAGTGTTTTTCTGAATAATGAAAGGCCTGACACTGTGAAAAGTTTTAACCAAATATGAAATACCAACCAGAGTTTGTTTTGGCATCTAAACTAAAAAGCAGACAATAAAAAAGAGCAGGCATTCGTATGAAGCAAAAATCCTCTGTGGCTTTGTGTGTGTGTGCGTGTGTGTGTGTGTGTTAGTATGATGTTTCAGAGGAAAGAAATTCACATATGTATTCAGAATTCCAAAAACTGTATTTTTAAAAGTTACCAACTTCACTCCATACACATTTACTATCTCTGATCCAAACTGCATTCCATCACTGCTAGAATTATACCAATGGAAGTATTTATTTAGACTAGCAGAATAGAGAGGTTTTATATGCACTTTGTATACATTATACATCCTTGTTTAATCATGTGTTTATTGGCAGCAAATTTCATTTGACTGCACAAAATGCATCGGAATGATAACTCTAAAATGTAACATCAACTGTGCTTATGAGAAGCCATGTTATAGCTACTTAAATTGGCTGACACCCCATGTATGATGTCTCATTACAGAACACCCAGGGAGAAGAGCTAGTTCTTCAGGTGCTATAGGTAATAACAACTCCTCTTAGATGCTTATATAGGAAATAATACATAAATACATATATTTACACATATGCCTTATTTTTAATGAGCCATATTGATAAGCAGATCTTAATTATTTTAAACCATCAAGATTGTATGGGTAATTACTGTGATCCCCTTATGTTTTCCAAATAGTGCGTTATGATGATTTGATATATGCTTAAAAATGGAAAATAGCTTTGAATTTAATGAAGAGGGTTACCAAAGAGTCAGAGAATGAGGTGTACAGAGTGCACATAGGCTACAGTAGGGTATACTTACGTATCATTTCATTCATGTGGATTCAGCGTAGTGCTCAGTGCATGGAAAATTAAAGTTTTACTTTTGGAACTTTTTGAGATTTTTTTTACTTCCAAATATTTTTAATCAACAGGTGGTTGAATCTGTGGATTGTTGGGAACCACCCTGCCTATTTTCAGAAGCTGTAACCCCCCATAGCTAAGACTGAGTAAAAAGGCCTTGGTACTGTAAGCCACTAAGGAGACTAAACTTATCCTCCCAGCAGGGGCACAGCCTTTGCCCTCTTTACTTCACCCTGCTTGGCCCCTGGAGGATGGCTGGATAGTAAATGACAGGTAAGATTCCTCAAGGGAGAAACAACCTAAGACAGACACAGTCATGAAGGGACCATCAGGAAAGTATTTAGGGCACTATAGAAAAGGGGTGATGGACCTTCACCCCTCCGCTTTATTATAGCCTGACCACTCATTCTGTCTATAAGAAGTTTCCTAATCTCTTGTCTACCTTACTTCCCCTGCCTGACTGAAGCCAGAACAATGTCAAAGCGGGGGTGTGGCCCTGTGCTTGAAAAGGCAGTTCCTTGGGGCAATCAAGCCTAAGAAAAAATACATAAAATCCTGTGAAACCTGCTTTACTATGAATACTCTCAATTTAAATGATAAGGATCCAAGCATAAAATAAGTTTGTTTCCCAAAGTTTTATGGCCCTTTGGTGTCACTCTATCTGACCCTGACTGAGAATAAGCCCTAATAGTTCTTTGCATGTTATATACCCCTTAATTATTACTACCTGACAATGACTGATGAGCTTTATGTATACACACTGAATTCCTATGCAAACTAAATCCAATAAAACCCATTGAGAAACAGGCTTAAGGACCTTCTCCCCGGAGAGATTAGCTGCCTTTCCTCCCCAAGCAGATCATGTCTTGGTAGACTCATTCTCATCCATGGCAGCCAGGGGGTCTCTGTGGGATAAATTCCCCCCACATTGGATGTGAAACCAGCTGATATGGAAAGCCGATTGTACAGTAATAGGAGGCATGTAGAATTACTTCCTATTTTCTTTGTTCCAGTCTTCTCTAAGATGGAAAATAATCTTCACGTTGGAAGGGTACAGAATGTGAGAGGTAATATGATATAATTTAAAAGAAACAGTCTATGGAGTTAAAAACATGAATTTGAATCCAGACTCTTCTTAATCATGGTGGGCCAGAGGTACTGTTTACAATGCCCATTCTCTTTCCCACTGTCTCACTAATAAATTGTCTTTCACTTTAAACTCTATGCTGGTTGTGTTTGCATTCTTTCCTGTGTGAAGCCAAGGACACACAGTGGGTCATGAACCTTGACCCTGGAACACCTGCATCATTAGGAGGTAGTGATCTTTAGAAGGTGATTTGGTCAGGAGGATATAGCTCTTATGAATAGGATTAGATGCTCTTACAAAAGAGATTCCAGAGAACTTTCTTGCCCCTTCCAACATGTGATGAGGCAGTGATAAAACATCTGATAACCATAAAATGAGCTCTCACTAGACACCAAATCTTCTGGCACCTTGATTTTAGATTTTCCAACCTCCAAAACAGTGAGAACTAAATGCTTATTGTATAAGCCACCCAGTCTATGGCATTTTTGTTATAGTAGTTCAAATAGTCTAAAAATTATGAAAGAGACAACTTCAGAAGTAGAGTTATCCTATGAGCCAATTTAAAACTTTTAATGGGTATTATATGAAGAAGGAATTAGAATCATAAATTCTGTTTAGTTTAAGCAACCAGAGATGTGAGTATTATGTAGAAGTTATAGGGAGGCAGATTTTGGCTGAACACATAGACTTGAAAGAGCAGTAGTCTTGAGATTTGATAGACTAGAATTATATGCCCAATCATGCTACTTTCTAGCTAGGTGTCCTTGAGTAAACGAACTAACTTCTCAGAATCACAGTTTCTCATGTGTATAAAGGCAAGCTGACAGAAGTACTGCAAAATAAAAATCCTGTACTAAATTTGAAAAACTCCACATAGTTTCTGGCATATAACAAGTACTCAATAAGTGGAATTATAATTGTATTAATGACAGAGATGCTCAATAATGAGAAGGATGAAGACTTTCTAATGACTGAGAGTATTTTGATAGTGAAAATGATCAAGCACATTCTAAATCATTTAAAATAACTGAAAGACTACTGTGGGCAGCACACATCAGGGAAAGTACTTGTATTCAGTTCCCATCTTCATGGGCTAGCAATCATATGATGACTAGTAGGGCAGATAAGGCAAATATATTAAGTGATACTCTAGGACAAATGTTATCAAAGTTGCAAGAGACTAAGATGATTAAGAGCATGAGTGCAAATCCTTTTAAGGGAAATATAGAAAGTTTCATGAATGTGTCAGTACATGAAAAATGGAAAAATTTTCAGTGGGTGGGGTAAGAGGAAAAGCAGGGCATTATAGAAGAAACTACTATGAGGAGAGATAATAGGCAGGAAAGCACCAGGATATATTCAGAGAAGCAGAACATTTTGAAGGCATGCCATGGCAACCCTAAAGTAAAATGATTTGGGGGTCACAGAATGAGTCTTGGACTTAACTTGGGGGGCAGAGGGGAGAGAGTAAATATTTGGAGGAGAGGAGTGACTTTATTAAAACTGCTTTAAAAAACTAAATTTGACAGTGGCAATGAAAAATTGGTTAGAATCTGCAAGATTCCTAGCATAGGAAGACAAATAAGGAAAATAGCACAGTTTGTTCTGCCTGTTGGCAGTGAACACCTTCCACAAAATCACAATCAGTTTGTACCCAGGACCTGGAATCTGGCTGCAAATTTAGCAGTACCTGCTGACTCTTAGTACTTCCAAATCATGGAGCACACCCCCAGAAATTGAGCAAGCTTTGGGCCTTCGTGAAATTGTATAAGCAGGATCCCACCATTCTGCATACAGAGAAAATATACTTCATGAGGTAGAGAGCATGGGAAGTAAAATACCCCTTGCTACTCATAAAACTAAATCAGAAGAAATATCAACAAAGGAAAAACAGATAGTAAGTAAGTGGAGGAAAACATAAAGACAGACAAACCATCAAATTAGAAAAGTGATCTAAAAATTGACCATGGTTGCTTTATCCATTCATCCATTGATGTATACTTGGGCTGCTTCCATATCTTGATGATTGTAAATAACACTGCAGTGAACACAGGGATGCTTGTGTGTTTTCAAATTAGTGTTTTGTGCTCCTTTGGATATATTCCCAGAAGTGGGATTGCTGGGTCAAAACGCAGATCCATTTTAAAATTTTTGAGGTATCTCTATACTGCTTTCCACAGTGGCTGCACCAGTCTGTATTCCCTCCAACAGTGCAAAAGCATTCCCCTTTCTCCACATCTTTGCTAGCACCCTTGTTTGTTTATTTACTGATGAGAGCCATTCTGACAGGTTTGAGATGGACATCTACACATTGGAATACTACTCATCTGTAAAAAGAAGAAAACTTTACCCTTTGTGACAGGATGGATGGACCTGGAGAACATTATGTTAGAGTAAAATAAGCCAGTTAGAGAAAGAAAAATACCATATTATTTCACTCATCTGTGGAATCTAATGAACAAACTGAACTAACAAGCAAAACAGAGATGGACTCATAGATAGAGAACAGATGACAGCTAGTGAGGGGTAGGCAGGTTGGGGGATAAAGGGATTGAGCAAATAAAAAGCAATAACGACTCACGGACATTGACAACAGTGTGGTGATTGCTGGGGGAAGTGGGGTATAAGGAGACTAACAAGTAATGGAAAACTACAATAAAGATTAAGCAAAAAATAAAAATAAAAATTTACCATGAAGATGTGATTGAACAGACACTGATGCCCCTCAAGACATGGGAGCTGAAAATGTAGACATAACTGAGGAGATGAAGGGTCATACAAATGGTAAAAACATGGCTACCATTGATGCCCTAGATGACAGTGAACTACAGAAAGCTTGTTCACAGATGCTGTGAATCTGAATCCTTACCTGGTCATTCTGTATACAAAGAGAACCAGTTTCTTCATCAAATTACAGAAGTCAAAAACAGTCATCTGAGACTGTGACAGAGCTATTGAAATATATCTTGTTTCATTGCAGCCTTGCAAGTGGTAAGGAAAAGCACACAGACTTCTGGGACATTGGGAAGAAGCAGACCATGATCTTGACTTTGCATGTAAATTGGATTATGATGAAAATTCTAGTTCAATGCTGAATGAAGTTCAGCTAAGGCCACAGAAATTTCAGAATATAAGACAAAATATAAGCATAAATGCGACTAGTGAAAGATCAAAGAAAGAATGGAAAGAGTTAAGAGATCTCAGGAAGAACATGAGAGAGCCCAGAAAGAGAAAGAAGTCAGACAACAATCAGGAGTTCAGTATGGCTGTTTCTCCAGGTGTCTTTCCTGAAGGAATGCATAGTAATTTTCTTGGAGGAATGCCTGGAAGGGAAGGGGGCATTCCTGGAATGGCAAAAATGCCTGGGCTCAATGAAATTCTTAGTGATACAGCAATTCTTACAGCCATACAGGATCCAGAAGTTACGTTGGCCTTCCAGGATATGGCTCAGAAACCAGCAAATATGTCAAAATATCAGAGCCTTGGGGGATGCAATAGTCTCACCTTCAGGACACCCTATTGCCCCAACCTGTAGAGCTTGTGCCCTACGGAGGACTAAATTGCCTGGGCCAGGGTGTAGAGGCCTGGGCAGACTCAGTGAGGTGTCAGTGACTGAGTTGTGTACCTTTGGGGTGGAGGCCATCACCCCGACTTTCCTGTGAAACTGACAAGCAGTATCTCCCCTACATGTGGATGTGCTAGCCCAACCCTCCCAAATCCTGGTGGCCCTGCCCTGCTGAGCTCAAGCTCCCAGCAGAATCTGGGAAAGACTGAGTTGTGTGGTTCTAACACAGGGGTCATTTTTCTGTTGCATGCCCAACCAACACAGACTCTTCCCTTTACACAGCCATATTGTGGTCTGTTTGGACCTGCTAGCCTCTGTTTGCCTCACTCTGATGACACCCTGAGAACTGACCCCACCATAAAGGTCTACAGACACCCAGTGGAGGGCAGCTAGATGTGGTATACCTTGGGATTTTGACTTGAGTGTCCTTAGACCCAGCACTGGCACCAAGTTGGAACCTACATATCTGGTGAACACCACTTGTTCCTACATGGTGGCTCACTATGAACCTACTTCATGCAACTTGAGTATTGCCAGAGGCTATTTCAGTGAGTAAGCCTAACAGACATCTGTCAGACAGGGGCAGCCATAGGCGGATCTTAGAGTACCTTGGACCTTTTGCTGACAAGCCCCAAGCAGGGTTCTGGTAGAAGCCAGCCTTGGTGAGCTTCACAGTTGTGGCTGCCTTGGTCCTTTCCAGAAAAGGCAACCACAGCTGTGGATTGCTTTGCAGCTCCCAACATGTTGTCCAGGGCCAATGACAAGCAGTTTTGACATGGATCTGTACCTGAGTCCCTCCCAAAGAGGTCTCAGAACAGTCACACCCAGTGCCCAGCTTCAGACAATATATCAGAGCAGAATCCAATTAGCTTCACCAGTGGCATATTTATAGGGAAATCTTGGAAGAAACCAGACCATCCTGAAGTGAAATTTGCTTCCTGTAGTCAGCAATTCCACAGCAGCTAGTACTCTGTAGTTGGGGGTTGATCATCACAGTCAGACAGCCTGATGATTCTCCTCACACACAAATTGGCCAATAACAATCAAGACTCAATTTTAACAGCTGAGTTCATATAATCCACATAAAGGACATTCCTGGAGCACCCAACTCAGGGGATCAAGGAGACTGCACCACCAGGTCCCACAGGACATATAGCAGATCAATCCAATACATATAAACGAACACAGACAGGCAGCCAAAATGGGGAGACAAAGAAACATAGAGAACCAGAGAAAACTCCCCCCAAAAGGGCTAAATGAAATGGAAGCAAGCAATTTACCATAGAGTACCAAAAATTGGTTATAAGGATGCTCGAGAAACTTGGCGAGGAACTTCAACAGCATAAAAAAGAACAGAGAGTCCTTAAAAAAATAACAGCTGGAAGTGAAGAATACAATATCTGGAATGAAGAATATAGTAGAAGACATAAACAGTAGGTTGGATAAAGCAGAGAATCCAGTTGGCAAGGTACCAGAAAACACCCAATCAGAGCAGAAAAAAAAAATTTTTTAAATGAGGTTATTTTAAAGAACCTTTGGAACAACATAAAGCATAACAACAGCCACATTATAGGCATATTAAAAGAAGAAGAGAGAGAAAGGGATCAAGAACCTATCTAAAGAAATAATAACTGAAAACATCTCTAACCTAGTGAAGAAAAAAACACACACAGGTTCAGGAAGTGCACAGAAACCCAAACAAGATGAATTCAAAGCAGTCCACATCAAGACACATCAGAGTTAAAATGCCACAGGTTAAAATAAAAAAGAGAGAATTTTAAAAGCAGCAAAAGAAAGACAGTTAATTACCTACAAGGGAGCTCTCATAACACAGTCAGTGGATTTTTCAACAAAAACATCGGGCCAGAAGGGGTTGTTTGAATTATCAGTGGTGAAAAGCAATCCAACAAC
Source organism: Carollia perspicillata (assembly GCA_004027735.1). Classification (NCBI taxonomy): domain Eukaryota; kingdom Metazoa; phylum Chordata; class Mammalia; order Chiroptera; family Phyllostomidae; genus Carollia; species Carollia perspicillata. Next base: position 22,899 of record PVKM010006773.1, read on the forward strand.
ACTATCATTTAAAATTAAAGGAGAGATAAAGAACTTCCCAGACAAAAAATAAGATAAAAAACTAAAATGAAAGAGTTCATTACAACCAAACCAGTATTACAAGAACTATTGAAGGGTCTTCTTTAAAAAGAAGGAGGAGAAGGAGAACAAGAACAGGAACAGAGTAACAGAGTAACAGAGTTATAAAGAATAAAATAGTGATAAATACATACCTATCAATAATCACTTTAAATATAAATAATTTAAATACTTCAATCAATAGATATAGGGTAGCTGAATGGATAAGAAAACAAGACATGTACATGTGGGTCTACAAGAGACCCACCTAAGAATGAAAGATACACACAGACTAAAATTAAAGAGATAGAAAAAGATATTTTATGCAAATGAAATGACAAAAAAGCTGAGGTAGCAATACTTATCATTTTTAATACAAAGGTTATAGTACGAGATGGAGAAAAATACCATAATATTATAAAGGGAGCAATCCCACAAGAGGATAGAACCCTTATAAACATTTATGCACCTAACATAGGAGCATCTAAATACATAGCAAATCTTGATGGACATAAAGGGAAAGAGCAACAGTAATATAGTCATAGTAAGGGATTTTAACACCATATTGACATCAATGGATAGGTCTTCCAAACAGAACATCAACAAGGAAATAGTGGCTTTAAATGCCACACTACTTCAGATAGATTTAATCGATATCTTCAGAGCCTTTCACCTCTAAGCAGCAGAATATACATTTTTTTTCAAGTGCATATGCAACATTTTCTAGGATAGGCCACATGTTACAAAACAAAACAAGTCTCAATAAATTCTGGAAGATTAAATCCATATAAAGTATTTTCTCTAGAAGCTAAATAACATGCTACTAAACAATGAGATCAAGGATGAAATCAAAATACAGTCATGCCTCAGTACTTGTTGGCTTCAGACTCATCAAACCCTGTATATGTTTCATTTTTGAGAAAAAAAAATATTTCAGCACTGGGTGCTTGCTCAGGAATCATCACACTTGCTAGAACTTTTATGAGTCATGATGCCACACTGCAATAGAAAATGCTTCATTGTTCTCTACTAGTGGGTTTCGGCACTCATCACAAGTTCCAGAAAAAATTAATGCCAGGTACAGAGATACCATTGCATACCTTAAAAAAATGAAAATAAGAACATAACAACCCAAAATCTATAGAACAGAGTGAGCATTGTCCTAAGAGGGAAATTCATAGCATTATAGTCTTACTTAAAAAATAAGAAAAATCTCAAATAAGTAATCTATAAACTTAAAGCTACTAGAAAAGGAACAACAAACAAAACACGCAGTGAGTAGAACAAAGGAAATATTAAATGTCAGAGGAGAAATAACACAATAGAGTCTAAAAAATTACAAAATTTTAATGAAACCAAGAGAGAATTACTTGAAAATATAAATAAGATTGATAAACTATTATCCAGAATCATGAAGAAAAGAGAGAGCGCCCAAATAAATAAAATCAAAGTGAAAGAGGAGAAGTAATAACTGACACCAAAGAAATATAAAGGATTTTAAGAAAATATTATAAACAACTATATGCCAACAAATTGGACAATCTCAATGAAATGGCTAAATTACTAGAATCATACAATCTTCCAAAACTGAATCAGGAAGAATCTGAGAATCTAAGTAGACCAATTTCAAATAATGAAATGAATGCTGTAACAAAACAAACAAACAAGCAAAAAAGCCTCCCAAGAAACAAAAGTCCTAGACTGGATGGCTTCACAGGTTAATCTTGCCAAACATTCAAAGAACACTTCTCCTTCTTAAACTATTCAAAAAATTCAAGAGAAGGGAAGACTCCAAAGTTCATTTTATGAGGCCAACATTATCCTAATTCCAAAACCGGATAAAGATGCTACAAAGAATCAAAATTATGTGACAATATCCCTGATGAACATTGAGGTTAAAATACTCAATAAAATAGTGGCAAACCAGATCCATCAATACATTGAACAGATCATACACCATGATTAATCGGGATTTATTCTGGGGATACACAGGTAGTGGAATATCCACAAACCAACAAATGCAAAACAACAGATAAACTAAATGAAGGATAAAAATCCCATGATCTTATCAATAGATACAGAAAAAGCATGTGATAAAATCCAGCACCCATTTATGATAAAAAGTCTCAGCAAAGTAGGGGTCGAAAGAATATACCTTAACATAATAAAAGTTATATATGACAAGCCCACAGCCAGCATCATATCAATAGTCAAAAACTAAAAGTGTTTCCCTTAAGATCAAGAACAAGACAAGGATGCCACTTTCACCACTCCTATTCAACATAGTACTGAGCCAGAGAAATCATAGTACCTAGCCAGAGAAATCAGACAAAAAAAAAAGTAAATGCATCCAAATTGGATAAGAGGAGGTAAAATTGTCATTATTTGCCAATGATATGATACTATATGTTGAGAACCCTAAAAATTCCACCCCAAAACTATCAGAACTGATAAATGAATTCAATAAAGTAGCAGGATACAACATAAATATCCAGAAATCAGTTGCATTTTTACACATCAGTAATGAACTATAAGAAAGGGAAACTGAGAACACCATACCATAAAAAAATAATAAAATAAAATACCTAGGAATAAATTTAACCAAGAATAAAAAAGGCCTGAACTCAGAAAATTGCAAGGCACTGATGAAAGAAATAGAAGAAAACAAATAAGTGGAAATGTGTATCATGTTCATGAATAGGGAGAATTAACATCTCTAAAATGTCCTTATTACCCAAAGCAATCTATAGATTCAATGCAATTCCTATTAAGATAGCAATGGCATATTTCACAGAACTGAAACAAATATTCCAGAAATATATATGGAACCACAAAAGACCCTGAATAGCCACAGCTATTGTAAGAATCACAGTGCCTGGTATCTGACTACACTACAAGGCCATAATATTCAAAACAAAATGGTACTGATATAAAAATTGACATATAGATTAATGGAATGGAATAAAGAACCCAGAATTAAACTCATGTCTTTATGGTCAATTATATTTGATTTTGACAAAGGAGGTAAGAACATAGAATAAGGTAAACACAGTCTGATCAATAAATGGTATTGAAAAAATTGAACTGATACATGCAAAAAAAAAAAAAGAAACAAGACTTTTAACAACAGACACAAAAATAAACTGAAAATAGATTGTAAACATAAATGTAAGGCTTGAAACCATAAAAATTATAGAAAAAAAAAACCTAAGCAGTCAAATCTCAGATATTTCTCCTAGCAACATTTTATTCACATATATATCCCCAGCCAAGGAAAACAAAAGAAAAATAAACAAATAGGATTTTATCACACTAAGAAGATTTTGCATAGCAAAGAAAACCATTAATAAAGTGAAAAGACAGCCCCCTGAATGGGAGAACATATTTGCTCATGATATATCTAATAAGGGGTTCATATCCAAAATTTATAAAGAATTTATAAAACCCAACACAAAAAGACAAATAATCTAATTAAAAAATCACCAAAGGACCTGAATAGATATTTTTCCAAAGAAGACATATAGATGGCCAAAAGACATATGAAAAGATGCTCAATGTCACTAATCCTCAGAGAAATGCAAATTGAAACCACAATGAGACAGGTGCAAGGCGATAGCACCTTGCACCAAATGAGTGGATTAAAAAGCTCTTGTAGTTTTATGCAATGGAATACTACTTAGTTATTAAAAAGAAGGAAATCTTACCCTTTGTGACAGTATGAGTGGACCTGCAAGGTATTATGCTAAGTGAAATAAGCCAGTCAGAGAAAGACAAATACTATATGATTTCACTCATATGAGGAATCTAATGAACAAAATAAGCAAACAGAATAAAAACAAACTCATAGATCATAGACTGACATGACAGCTGTCTGAGGAGAGGGGGTTTGCAAGGCTGGGTGAAAAAGGTGAAGGAAGTAAGAAAAAAAACACTTCATAGACACAGACAACAGTACGAACAGTATTACCAAAGGAAAAGGGGGTGGGGGAAGTAGAAGAGGGTAAACGAGGTATAAATGGTGACAGAAAGAGACTTGACTTTGGGTGGTGAACACATAATATGGATGATGCATTATAAAATTTTACACTTGAAAGCTATATTATTTTATTAACCAAGGTTACCCCAATAAATTCAGTAAAAAGTAAAGCAATAAAAAATTCAAAGAAGTTGAGATTGGTTACTTTTCTTTAAAAAACTGAAAAAATAGAACAAAAATAGGAAATGATCATAATAGAATAAAGCTCTACTAGAGTTAATTGTAAAAAGTAAATAAAAACTTTTAAACTTTAAAAATATTTAAAAACAGATTAAAACAGTGTGCTAAACCCCACATTTTTCTTTAAAAAAAGAAAAAGAAAAATAGCACAGCAAATGGAAAAAAAGAGAGAATCTTAAGTAGGTTGGAAGCAATGAGGATGGAGAGAAAATCTTTAATGAAACTTATACGAAGAGCACATTTTTAGTGAAGAATTGACAAGTGAGGCAGGTAATGAACTTAGCAGAAGATTGGGTTTTAGTTAAAGGTAGCAACTTTAAAGATAGCATCAATGATATTTCTTCTCAGCGGAATAGCACACCTTAGACCCCTACTAAATATTCGTTCAGTCGAAGAATTCATAAATAAATGACTTGAACTGAGTTATAAAAAGAAGTGCAGAAGATACTAATAGTAAAACACAAAAGCTCAGAGTCAGTGTGAGGAAGGCAAGGCTGGGTGGATAGAGTTGGGAGTTAAGCAGCAAATATATGGACGCCCAGGAGCTAAATTACATGTTGACCAGTTAAGGTCTATGGTCCAAATCCAACCCAGCGACTGTTTTGGTAGAAGCAGCCTGTGAGCTAAAAATAACTTTTATATTTAGATGATTGAAGAAAATCCAAAGGAGGATGATAATATTTCAAAACATGTGAAAATTATATGAAAATCAATTTTTGGTACCTATAAATAAGACAAGTTTGTTGTTGTTTTTTTATTGCAGAAGGCAGCAGCCTGCACCTTACAGGAGCAGTAATAAGTACAAAGTATTTTATAAAAATTACCTCTGTAATTCTCACGACACCTCTATGAGATATAATGTATTGTTCCGATTTCACTGATGAGAAAACTGAAACTTATGTTTTAGCCAAGGTCACATAGTTCATTAGTGGCCAAGTCAGGAACTATAGACACATCAGTCTGTTTTCCAGATGTTCCATATTCCCCCTAGGATGAAATGCTTGTGAAAGAGGGTTGGGGCATATACTGAATACTTAGAGGTCTGTTTTGGACATGAAACAGAAAAGGGAATGGTTTATGTAGACACATTTCTAAGTGATGTGCATAAATTAACCCACTGAATTTTCACAACTCCTCCATGAGTTGTATAATATTATTAATAATCTTTCATTGGATCAAGGGTAGCTTCCTTTAAGACCACTTCCCAAGTAAAAAGACTCGGAATCTGGATACTCTAACACTGAATCCTCTGATGGGTGGCACTGCTGGACCTCCAAAGGCTCATCCAGCCCTAAGAACCTATGATTCCACTTTCAGAAGCATTTAGGGAAGCTGTCCAATGAACTCAGCTTTTACCCTGGTGCCCTGCATTTTTGTCCTCAGACTCCACTCCCAGTCCCTCATTTTTTCCCCATAGGCTTTTGAGACCTTGTAGCTAAATAGTTCTGTGGTTCTTCTCTGATTGTTTATTCTGAAGAGACTTCCTAAATCACAACAAATTAGTATGTTAAGAAATGCAGGAGATGAGTTTAAAGTTAACTGCTGAGGGACATGAAGGCATGAAACTCTCCACAGAAAGGAAGAGAATGAGGACAGTAATCCCATGTTAAAAATTTCAGAAAGTGCTTTGTAGTTTTGTAGCTGGCATGTTTATTTCTGTGTTTGCCACCTTTGGCCCTGAGAGCAGCCACTTTCCCACTTGGAACTTACTGGCAGGCAGCAGCTGCTGACAAAACAGGAAGTAATCAGGCTGTAGTTTGTTTGTACAACTCTCTTAACTTTGCTAGTAAAAGAAGTTTTAGCAGTGGATTTACTGCCTTGCTTACTACCTCCAGTTCTTATAAAACAACTGCGTCAGGTTTCAAGTATCAGTGCAAAACGACATAACAATGAGCTTTGCACACCAGCCTTTCCATTGCCTGTTAAATTCAAATCAAGGTTTTTTTCTTGAAAACAAGTCGGTGGGGGTAGGGAGAGAAAAAAGGAACCGGGAAAAGAGGAGAGAGGAAGTTAAACTTTCCCTCCCTTCCTGTCTTCCTCAGAAAATCAAATATGGCATCTTCCATGAAGAGCTTGGTTTCTGATCACAGCCGATATGTTGAATCTTTTCGGAGGTTTCTCAACAATTCTACGGAACACCAGTGCATGCAGGAATTCCTGGACAACAAGCTGCCAGGCATAATAGCAAGGTAACAAAAAAGGACGTTTTTGTCTAAGGGACAAGCCTCCGTGATTTTTTTCAGTGATAGACGGGTGGAGCCCAGCCCTGGAGACTGGGCAAGGGAATAAGCACCTGCTACTGACAGCAGTTCCTCTCCCTCCTTGCCCCACTGTGCCCCTTTTTCTGTGGCGCCTTAGTTAGACATTTGCTTTAAACAGTCAAAGGATCCTATTTGTGCAGCATTTCCAGCTGCATGGAAATAAGCATTAACCATTTGAAGGCACAAATCCATATTCATTTGGGAAAAGATAAGATGAAAATCTTTCAGTTCAGATTTTTCACCCCCCTCCTAAATTTCTCGTTCAAAAATATCCCAAATGGAGTCTAATATTCTTTTCATTAGAATAAAATATAAATAATTACCAAATACTATTTGTCCCTGAGGATTGAGTGGCTGCTGCTCAGTTCTCCTAATATGCATTTGAATTCCTTTTTCTTATTCATTATTATAGCTATTATGCTCCAAAAAATATCTGTCTTCTCCTTTCAACTTAATATTAGCAATGTGGCCCAAAAGAAAAAAGCATTTTCCTGTTATCAGTGAAACTCACTAGCTCCTATCCTTCTTGCAGACTGCTTTTTTTCATGATTAATGTGTTCAATTTGTGCCAGGGCTGATAAGCATTATGAGAGTAACAGATTCCACATGCTGAAGATAATCAAATCACCTATCTAGGGGTGGATTGCTGTAACTTACTCTGCTTCAGGAAATACTGATGGAAAACTGGGAAGAAATAGCTGACTGTAGATCCAATCAGCAACAGCAAAGGAAACTGAAATTTTATCTTTTGCTGGTGTTCTCGATTATAGGCCTGAATTTCTTACACCAGGGTGGTACCTCTGCCTGACCAGAGCAAACATTGCTGGATGTATATGGAATTGTGTTTCCCTTTCTACTTTTTTATGGCTTAGTGTGTATATGTGTTTTTAAAATATTTTAAAATTTTTGCATTACAGTTGACATATAATTTAAATGTGGTGTTTAAAAGTAGAGTATTATATACTTTATTAATAATTAAATAGTAATAGAATAATGATGCAAAAATCAAAGCAGACAGCAAATATAGAAACACTTCTTAAATGGGAACTAGTTATAGTTTACTTCTTTGGGTTTATTTGTTCATTTCTAAAATTAAAAGTAACTAGTTAGTTTCTGCCTTCTTTTGCAGAACTAAACATCTGTATTCATATCTATAGCTTATCCAGACACTTGGTTTTCTTTAGCCATCAGTTTGGTTTGAAGAGGCACCATGAATGGATATAACATAATAAATGGTGATACTTCTTTTCAAGGTGTGTACAATCCAATTGGAAATATTGAACGTGGAACTTGTAAAAGACTGGAAAACTGCCCCAGCTGGTGTGGCTCAGTAGTTGAATGCAGGCCTGTGAATCAAAGGGTCGCTGGTTTAATTCCAGACAGGGCACATGCCTGGGTTGTGGGCCATTTCCCCAGTAGGGGATGAGAGAGAGGCAACCACACATTGGTGTTTCTCTCCCTCTCTTTCTCCATCCCTTACCCTCTCTAAAAATAAATAAATAAATAAAACCTTTAAAAATAACACTGGAAAACTTTCAAAGACATAAATGAGTTTGCATTATATTGGTAATATACAATTAGAAATAATCTAAATAAAAGATTCATTTATTTTGAAAGTAATTTTTTGGAAAGGTGATGTTTGGAATGAGTTTTAGCTAAAGGACCTTTAAAATTGCTGCTTTAAGTTTTTTCTAAGTTATATAAATACTCAACCTGCCTGCTTTATTTTTCATTCTAAAGAAAATTAAGTCAAATGGTTTTAAAAAGTTTATTCCAACGAAAGCAAAAAAATGTATATACACTGGTTTCTTGCCCTACCTACTCCTAGCCCTGACTCCCACCCTCCACAGGTAACTACTTTCAACACTCCAATTTTTTAGTTGTTTCTTATGAAAGTTTCTTCCTTAATTCTAAATAGTGTGTTATTCTTCTCTTTCTTCAGTTTTTTTAATGTTAAAATAGCTAAATGAATATGTACATTTCCTCCCTTATCATATCAATCTATTTATGTCAAATTTTTGTTAAGTAATTTGATTATTTATATCATTTTGCCTATGTACACGTTATTCATATTACAATTACATTGCCTTTCATGTCCAGATGTTGTTTTTCCTAGAGCTAACTATTATCTTGATTTTAGTTTTCCATGAGCCTTAGATTTCCTTAGTTTTCTATGAACCTATCATTACTTATACTCCAGGGGGAAGAATTAAACTTCTCTCAATATATTCTAGCAGATCAAGTAATCTGTTACTTTTTCCCCATGGGAACATCTTTTCTGGAGTTCTCTGTTCTTTTTTCCTCCAGTCTGTGGTGATTTGTTCTTAGCCTGCTATACAATTATTGATAAGGGGATTTATTTCACCTTCTATAAATTCTCATCTTTCTGGTATTGGGTTCCCTGATTCTGGATCAGGTACCCTTCTGGTTTCCTTAATCTTATTGCTTCTTTGTTTCTTCTTCTTTCTTCTCCCCCACCCTTAAAAAAAAAAAAAAAAAAAAAACCTTCAGCTAATCCTTTAATAGCTTCTCAAGAAGGAGAGTATGGGAGTTAAACTTTTTGAGACTTTGTTTAAAAATGTCTTCACTCTATGCTCATCTTTGGACAGTTTGGGTCTAAGATTCTATGCTGACATGATTTTATACTATACATTTAAATGTATTCTTCCATTGTTTTTACCTACTAAATTTACTGTGGAGAAATCCAACACCATTCAAATTTGTCATCTTTGGCTTATCACCTTTTTGTTGTTTCTTGTTTTTTTTTTTTTTTGTTTGTTTGTTTGTTTTCCCTACTTAGAAGCTTTTAGGATCTCATACCTAGTGTTATAGAATTTTAAGATAATGAGTTGTGGCATGGGTCTTTTTCACCCTTTTTTGTTGGTATTTTCTAGGCCATTTCAGTTGAGGTTCAGATTCTTCAAGAAAACTTTGGTATTTTTAGATCATTCTTCCCCTGTCTTTTTCTCTTTCTGGAACTTGTATACAACAAATACTAGACCTTCTGGATTGATTCTCTAATTTTCTTAAATTTTTTGTTTTCTACAATTTTATCTTTCAGCCTTTGTATTAAATTTTTGCTATTATATTTTTAATTTCCATAAACATTATTTTTATAGCATCCTGTTAGTCTTTCACACATGTAATAACTTATTTTATCTTTTATAAAATTTTCCACTGCTGTCTGCATATTTCTTCTGAATTTTGATCTTGTTTTGGTCTCTGTCTTCCTTGTTAGGGGAGCTCCCAAACTACCTGATAAGCCTTGATCGTCCATCTAATCAGATAAAGAGGCATTCAAAAGCGATTCAGATTCTCCTTGTATATATAAGGGAGGATTTTGTTGAGTGGGTGGCTCACTGTAGCAATTTGATATAAACTCAGCTGTTCACTGGGAGATTCTTAGATGTCAATATAAGTAAGTTTATTCATTCTTCATCTTGAGGTGAAGAATCGGGTAGAGTGATAATTTATAGCTATAAATAGCAAAGTTTTGTTGTTGTTGTTGGATATAATGCATTTAGATCCCAAACAGTAAGTTTTCAATAATTATTAACTGTCATTATAATATATGAAATGGGATAGTAATAATATCTAACTCACAGAGGAGTTGTGAGGATTCAGAGTTAATTCATTTAAATCACTTAGCTTTGCCTAGAATAATAGTAATTGCTAATATATGTTGTGAGCTTGTCATGAGAAGATGCCAATACCAATTTAAGAGATTTACCTGAATTAAATCATTTAATTCTCATAACTCTTCCGTGAGTTAGATACCATTATTGCAATCCTATAAGGTAGGTGGTATTATTTTATTTCATAAGAAGTAAAGGTGCAGAGAAATTAAATACTTGTTCAATATAACAAGCCAGTAAGCTGGGATTTCAATCTGGGTGTTCCGATCCATAACTTCACTATGCCATCCACAGATAAGAGCATTTTTAAGAATTAACTAAGAACATAGACAGGAATAGGTATATTAAGACTCATGAGTTGTAAGTTAATTAGAACTACGGCAGGCAACTCATTGTCCTTGACTCTATACTTTCCAATTTCCTTAAGAACCTTGCTTTAAACTCTGCCTCCATCCTGTTACTCTGCACAGGCTCTTTAATAGCCAAAAACCAGACTTGTTCACCATCCCCAAACCCAACAAGCAAACATACTTCACTTCATGTTTCCCCTTTAGCAGTCACCCCTTTTCTTCTCACTCATCCTATTTCAACAATCTCTCCAGATCTTTATTTCACTTTATCAACTTCACCTTTAATCCCACTGCCATCTGACTTCTGCCCTCAGCCTACTGAAAAAAAAATTGTCAAAGGTATTTATGTTGCCAAATTCAGTGGAGATTTTTTCCTTTTTAAATTTTTTAGTAGTACACCTTGCCACCTTTGACACTACTGATGGCTTTCTCCTTTCTACTACTCCTCTTATGTCTCTGAGCTTTGCTGTTGTACTCTGTGTTATTTGTGTATGTCTCATAATCCAGTGACTTTTAAAAGTTGGTATTGCATACTCAGGCTGGTGTAGTTCAGTGGATTGAGTGTGGGCTGTGAACCAAAGGGTCGCTGGTTTGATTCTCAGCCAGGGCACATGCCTGGGTTGCGGGCCAGGTTCCTAGTGGGGGCCACATGAGAGGCAACCACACATTGATTTTTCTGTCCCTCTCTTTCTTCCTTCCCCTCTCTATAAAAATAAATAAAATCTTTTTTAAAAGTTGGTATTGCATAATCATCTCACTGCTCTTTTAACTATTTGCAATATCCTTGGTTTATGAAATCTACTCTCCTAGTTTTGACCATTACAATAATTCTCCAGAATACATAATTTATCCTGATATTTTTTCACCCAGATTAACTCTTGCATACCTATATGCCTGTTGAATTCAGATTTATCAAAACAAAACAAGAAGAAAAACCCTGACAAAACATAAACAGCCATCAAGCTGTATTCTCCAGCTTTTTTTGGCACCACACTTCACCAAGTCATCCTGGCTGGAAACCTGGCATTTTGCACTCATACTTTTTTTCTGACCCCTTTACATCAACCTAAAGCCAGTTGTAGTGTTGTTTTCCAGGCCATCAATTTCACTCAGTTTCTAGTACTAGAGCTTTATTATCTCACATTTCACTTGAGAGCAAAGTAGTGTATTATTCATTTTTGTATCCTCAATGCTTAGAATATGCATACAATAAATGTTTAATAAACACCTGTTTGTTGAAAAGGAGTTAGCAAGAAGAAAGGAAAGAAGGCAGCTATCATAGAGATAGTATCACCTTAGCCTTTCCCCATATACAGTGAATGGCTAATTATGTTACAAGACTCAAGGACCCACTCTTTCTGTTCTTGTTCTCCCAATACATTCTCAACAAATGGTTTACCATACCTCTGAGATGTTTATAGTGTTTCTAAAAGTCTACCAGTTCAAGATTGTTTGTGAATGCAACCTGTATTTCTAAAGATTTCTAAAGACAGCAATGCAACTACTGAAATGATTTGAATCTTTCATTTTGGCCTACTTTTTGTTCACTATATTTTTAGGCTGTTCTTTTCACCTAAGCTTAATAATACGATTTTCCCAAAGCGCCTAGCACATTTTTCTTAACAACGTAATTTTTTTTTCAGGATTGGAGATAAAAAGTCAGAAATTAAGATTCTAAGCATTGGCGGAGGTGCAGGTATGCATAACATATTTCAAAATTTGTATTTCATTCCAAACACCCTGTTATTTGATGGTAATATTGTCCTTTTTTTTTTTTAGAAAACTACTTTTGGAAAATATTAGCTTATTTAAACTAGTAAGAGCAATACCACTTCAACTAAGATTAATGACCCCATAGATTTATAGGATTTAGAACATCAACCTTCATTGCTATCTGTAATGAGGATAAGATGTAGCTTTCTTTCTTAAAACTGGAAAAACATAGAATATATTTGGCTAACTTTTATCCAAAATGATTTAACTTCACAAAAAAGGAAAATTTCATAAGACATTTCTTAAGCTTGTCCCACTTAAAATGTGGTCTGGGGTCTGGCTGCTGGTTTGCAAACTGTTGCAGTCCACGAGGGGATAAGCATGAACTGGAATGTAAATAAATGCACAGCTCCCATCACTGAAAAAGCATTGCTATGAGGAAAATATGCTGAATGACATAATTAATTTACCCTCTTGTGGCTCTGCTCTTTGACTTGGACTTGCCTAAGCCATCCCTTCCTCTGATTCAATTCCAAAACTGCCCTCTTAGAAATCAGCACACTCCCCAGGCCCCTTTTGTAAGTTTTTCATGGCATCACTCCTCTTAGAGCCCGTGCATCTATCGTACGGGAAAATGGAAAGTCTGGAAAGGCGGACTGAAGTAGTTTCAGATTCAGCCACCAATGAACTGTGTGACCTTGGCTGAAACATAGGCTTCAGTCTTCTTATCAGTAAAATGGGAACAATGAGTCATATCTCATAGAGTAGTAGTGAGCATTATATAGATAACATTTATAAAGTGGTTAGCACATTGTTACTGCTCCTGTAAGGTACAGGCTGCTTCCTTTTGCAAAATCAAAACAAAAAATTTCATCCCCAGACTTAGCCTCATATCAAGCTCTTGAGTTGTGTTTGCTTTATTTTTAAGTTGCTAGTCATCTGGAGGTTGAAGTTAATATATGAATGTATAAAATGCAGTCATATATATTATTTTTATCTCCCTCCCTCTGTCTCTCTCCCTCCCTCCCTCCTACTTTGTCTTTCTTTATTATTTTCTTTTGAAACAATCACTGTTTAGTATTAGCACTTGGTAACAAGTGGATGTTACATAGTGACAAGTGGTAATTTTTGAGTCTCTTAAGTGTAAGAGTTTTAGCACCACAAGAATGAGTGAATTGTTTGCCCACATAACACAAAGGTAATTAAGAACATGCTAATGGAATGGGACAACTACTTTTTTATGTCATTACTTGTTCATTTCTCGTTAAATACACTGTGTTAAAATGTAATCAGTGCTAAAATCATTTATTATTATCTTTCACCAAGAAGATAGAAAACAAAGACAAATAATAAAGGATGTTGTCATGAATGATCTTATAGAGAATGTTTGAGCTAAAATTATTATTTTATTATTGCTTATTGGTATTTTAAGTCCTGGGGATTATAAGAGTAGTAAATTGCCCAGAGTGTCTTACTAATTTATTTAACCAAGATAGTCACTTCCAGTGTGTTTTGCATGAGTTTCAGGGAACCAACAGGCAATGATAGTATCATTTGATACTGACCCTCGTACTTGGAAAAGAAGAGAAGCCCGACAAGGAAAAGTACTTACAAACAATCTCTTATCATGGCCAAGTTAATTGACCTTTTAATACTAATTGAATTTCTAATGTAAATTTATCAAAATGCATATAAGCTATCTAGAAAAAGGAACATTTGGCCCACACAGTGATTCCTTACATAGAGGTGCACATAGGAACTAATATAGAGAATTTACCAAAACAAAGGAAACAGTTCTTACCAAAACAAAGGAAACAGTTTCTCTGACTGAGCCCAAACATTATATTAACAGGCTGTACCTTGGGCAGGATATGGTTGGTCTTTAAAGGCATGCTTTCTAAGAAATTGGTCAGAGATAGGAGAACTCCAAGAGAAATTTAAGTGGTAGATACTTAGCATTCACTGTTGAAGTAAGTCACATGAAATCAAAAGCAATCATTTACAGTCCCTAGGTCCAGATGTCCTTGCCACCAAAGAGCAGTGTTTTGAAGGGAGAAGACAGCCCACTTGGTTTGGGTGCGTATACACTGGGAGGTGCTCATCTGATTAAACTGTCATTGCCCACATGTAAGCACCTTGAGTAGAACAATGTGAAAAACCTCCTATCCTTGCCTGAGAGAAATGGTTTCCTTAGAAGTTCTACTTTGTGTCTGAGACTTTTGCAGATTAGTCACTGAGTTCCAATCCCTGGCAAATAAGGTCATTGGCCCTGTCTGGTACATTTGGCTCTGCTCCCATAATGCATCTTACAAGGTTCTACTTCAGTCTTAGCTTATAATCTGTCTGGTGTTACCTTCTAGATATTCTCTTCTTTTTTGCCCAGACAACCTGCAGATCGTATCCTGCATATCTTTGATGCAAATATTCTCTCTGCATTCATAATGGTGCTACCACTTCTCCCCAACACAGTGGACAAACATACAAAAAGCAAACAATCCTACATGGAATTGCTGCTTTTATAGCCCTTAATGCTCATGGTCTTTGGTGGCCTATTTCATTTCCTTTTCAGAAACCCTTTCTGTCTCCTGACTCTCTTGTGTAGAGGTCAGTGTTTGTGTGGAAAGAGGTTTCACAGTTAAGGTATTTGAAGAGGTGTTTGGAAATGCAGGTTAGAAGCCAACCAATAATTAGGGCTCTGAGCAGTTCAAAAGAAAGGAAATCAGGGGCTAACTTCTTGATGTCATCTTTATTTACCACATCAATAAAATATAATTGATAAACAGTATTGCTATTCATGGATTGTACAAGAAGATGCATGAAATAAATGTGACGAACACCCCCACCCCAAAGAGAGAAAATCAGGAGAAAAACAAATAACAAACAGACATACAGACTGTGTCGATTTTCCAGAGGTCAAACTGGGGGGTATAGAGTTATGTGCTGTGGGCTTTAATGAAATACAATGAGTAGCTGCATTGCTTTATTCCAGGTCTTGAAGGATTCATATCCAGTTCATTTCAGCATTGTTCTTTAGATATTGAGAGCAATTGCATTGTATTCTAAATCTCATAGATTATGCTTTTTGGTCCATCTTCAACATTGATGCTTCTTAAAATTAAGCCATTCGATGGGGCTCCATTATTATTCAACTTTTAAAGAGTGTCATCTAGATGGCACATAGATAAATGAAATCCACACTCTTTTTGGTAAAGAAGAATGCTATTAATTTATAGGGCACAATTTACGCCTAGAAAAAAGTTCCAGAAGGCAGTAGCAGGCAGTATGTTCTCCTTGATCTGGGTTCTGCTTAAAAGAGAATAATTTTATCTGCTGAACTGTTCAGTTCTTGTGTTCAAATGCCAGAAAGTTTTATATGGACTATAATTCAATCTTACTGTGTCCAGCTTTCTCCTTCTATTCATATTAACCTATTGTGTACCATTTCAATGACCGTACCCTATATAATATACTAGTACACACATACAAGGGGGAACCCACCAAAAGAACCCCTGAATTATCTTCTGGAGGATGGATTCCTTGTAGTACAGGCTTTCTTCGCTTGTTGAGTGATCTAGGAACCCATCTGAATCAGTGTGCCTGCTGGTGTTGTTGTGAGAGGCTGCGTTTAGCTTCACTGAATTTTTTTGGAAGACTTTCAGTGTGTTTGCCTGTTTAATAGTGGGCGATTTATGAGCACAGCTGTCCACACCATGCTGAGTGTTTAGCACTTTTTGAGCAAAAGCAGCATTACCTCAGTGCCCCACCCTCCCTATCAACCAATCTCACCCTGGCAACTTTTTTTGTTTGTTTCTCTGGATGAAAATAGTCCTCAAAGGGAAACCTTTTGCTGATGTGGAAGGGTGAGACAAAAAAGTCAGAAGCACTAAAAGGCTTCAAAATTGATGAGTTCAAAATCATTTTGAGCAGTGGAAAAACTGTCTCAATATGTGTGTATTGGATCAAATTGAGAGTACTATGAAGGTGACTAAAGTTTAAACATAAGAATAAGCACACTTTTACAAATAACTTCTGTTTGGGGGGCTATTCATTGTATGTTTATATTGCAGAGTTTTTAATCCACTGAAACCACTCAATATGAAGCAAAGGTGATTTGAATTCTCTCATAACATCTTTTTGCTAATAATTTTTATGACGTATGTTGACATAGTAAGGTAGGTAGTTTTCTTGTTCTACAATAGTGGACACTAGCATTCCTACAGAGGTTAAAAATAGAGAGTTTAGAGACTGTTAATACCCTTATTTTATAAAAGAAAACTGAGACTCACCAAAGCAGAAGAACAAAACTCAGGTCTCTTGATTTTAGTCCAGACCAACAAATTGCACTAAGTAATATAAAGGTTAATTTTTGACTTGTTTAAGGAAAAATTAAGTATTCATTTATGGCCAGCTATTTGAAAATCTGGTCTTGTCAAATTATTAATCTTCTCTCTTTTCCTACGTGACATGTTAAGGGGACACAGAGGTTTAGTGTTCTAATCTAGTTGGGTAGACATGAAGCGAATAGTTAGGCTAGGCACCGGAAGATCTAGTATGTTGACTCCAGCAGCACGAGGTGGTAAGTAGCAAAGGTTAGTGTTTCCCAGTGGTTCAGAGTAAGCCAACAACACATACCGGCAAATGAGAAATGAGTGGAGAAATATAGGAAATTGAGAGGATTTTTTTTTGCCTAGAAAATAAGAATGTGAATGTGCTTATTGCCATTTTCAAATACTTCAAATTACAGAATCTTGGCCCTTGAAGGGCCAATGGTGAAAGAGAGAGAGATTTCTTGGTTCAGTATTAGAATATTCTAATGATCAAATCAGTCTAGAAATAAAATATCTTGGGAGATGAAGAGATACCTGTCACTCTAGGAATATCAGCATAGGCTAGAAAAAAATACATTTCAGATGTGCTATAGAAGGGACTTAAGCTCTGATTTCTTATGTGGTTGAGCCATTACATTGTTTGTAGTCCAAAAAGTGTATGATGAGTAACTGTCCAGAAAGGGGTAGGCAT
The DNA here is from genome assembly GCA_004027735.1 of Carollia perspicillata. Classification (NCBI taxonomy): domain Eukaryota; kingdom Metazoa; phylum Chordata; class Mammalia; order Chiroptera; family Phyllostomidae; genus Carollia; species Carollia perspicillata. The sequence continues at coordinate 40,150 of PVKM010006773.1, forward strand.
TTCTCTAGAGTGGTGTGGCTGATACTGTTGTGGAAAAACAGACTCTTACACAATTTGGGGTGACGGAGTAAGCCTTTATTTACGTGCGCAGACCCAGAGGAGACAGCCTCCAAATTCTGGGCCCCGAGGAAGGGTTAGGCGGGTGGTTAAATACTCCTGTAGCAAGGTGGGGAGAGGAGGGGTCATGTGGTACAAGAAGGGAGCACAGCCAAGGATGTGGAAGCAGAGGGCGGAACTTATCTGGGGCCCGGAACAGGAAGTCAACTTGTCAGCAGGTGGTTATCTGGGGGTCCGGGAGCCAGCAGGGAGTTATCGGTCCGGAACAGAGAGCCAGCTTTATCTCCCATAACAATACCATGTTTGGTTATTTAGGAAGTGTAATTTACATGGAACTTCTGGGTATGCAGACACTTTTTAGTTTTCATTCTAACTGCTTCTAACTTGAAATGAGCAAGAACTGTGTTGCTTATGTGCAGCGTACTAGTAATTACTGTATGGTTAGTAGGATATGTACTCTAGTGATTCACTAATATAACAGGATTTCAGACTGCTTCAGGTAACCAGTTTGGGGCCTCAGATATAAAGGCAATCATAAAGATAGTATTTAAAAATAAACTTTTCTCCACATATACTTTGACCAAAAAAATAGTTAACTTTATAATGTTGTACTTAAAACTTTGAGTGAGCATGAAGGGATTGTTAAAGACAGATCCATTTCAGATGTGAGATAACTAAATATGGTGCTACAACATTGGAGCCATTGTCATTAAAACCAGAGTAAACAAGATTGTCTTGGCTAATTCAGTAAGGCTTGAAACGTGAAAACGTGGGGTGATGCGCAGAGGGAAGACGAAACTGTCATTACTGGCAGATTAAGTGACTGTGTACTTAGAAATACAAATAAACTCAGTTGCACAGCCTTAGAATTATAACAATGCAGTAATGGCCTGCATACAAGTAAAACAGGTAAAATGCAATGGTAGGTCCATGTTCTTTTTGTTGTTGTTAACATTTGAGTGTTTTCCATGCACAGTTTTGATTACCTGCAATGTAATTGAAATTCCCTGGCATGCATATCTAATTTTTTGAAGAACAAATTTGTATCTTGCCAGTTTTTGTGCCAGTTTGGGACACAGTCTGTCAGTGAATGGGTTCTCAAACTCTCTACTCACACTAGGGTGCAAATGACTAATAATTGTCCTCAGTAATATTTGCATTTTAACCATTATTTACGTGGGGGGACAATGCAGCCACTCTTAGAAGAGAGCCAGACTGTGAAGGTTATCTAAGTGAGAGAGAGGAAGAGAGCATGAGTAGCACATGCACACTGATATTAACTCATCAACTAGGACCACCTACTTTGGACCACCTTTGTCAGTCCAAGTAGTTTCATGTTGCAAATCCTGTCATTTGTGTGAGCAAAAGAGAATGTTAGCATTTCATTAAGAGTAGCTCAGTAAAACACAACTATTACAATATTGCACATGTGATTTATCTATATATGTGCTGAAGTAGCAGTCAACTACCTATATGTTTCAAATTTATAAATTAAAAGTTAAGTCAAGATTTAGTCTTTTCTGAGTTGTCTATCAAATAGCTCCACTTCAGTGCTGAGCTCCCTTTGTGGCATTTTCTCTAAGTTTCTATTTTGTAGAACTACTTGGTAGCATGGCTTTTCTTAGGCCTCCTGCAGGTACAAAGCATTCATTCAGGCAGTATTGTTCCTGGGCCAAAAGTCAGAATACACACCAAAACAAATGGCAATTCCCTTTTCACTCAGAATTTATATTTATAATCCCCTTCCGGATATCCTACGGATATTTTAATATTCTTCTCTTATTTTCCATACTTACAGAACTGCCTCAATACTGAGGCATGCAGGGGAGAAAGGAGAGAGGGTGGGGAGAGGGAGAGAAGAGGGAAAAGTGATTCTCAAGAATTTTTAATCTTTCACACTGCAACTCAAAATCAGATTGTTCTTGCTCTGGTTGCAAACTTATAGCTGAAATTATTTGTCTCCACTAAGCATTGGATTATCTGAGCAATTTTTCTCCTAGAAATATTTTTTGTATGTTTGCCTATATTCTAGTAGAGGGAACAAGGAAGATAATAATCTTAATGCAATGTGTAATAAGATAAATTTTTCCTGTTGATAACCCAAAGAATTCACACATACTTTGATATGAGAAATGAAGCAAGAATAGATGTAAATCAGATAGCAGGAGATAACTCAATAGTCTTTAATCCCCCATTGTCTTGACCTGCAGATTTTCTCATTTGGAGAAGCCACAGAGTTTTCAAGTTTGGGATTTCTGTTTCATGTAGCATAGGCTCAGTTAGAAGGACAAGCCATCATGAATACATGATGAGTACTTTTCCAAGTTGTGACTTTAGTGTGGAGCTTCCCATTTAGAAAGGCAAATCTTCATTTTCCTCATTCTCAGTCTCCCTCAGGCATTTCTGAAATGTCACTATTTCCGTGAAGTGTACTTGACCACCCAGGAGAAAACCACGAAGATCCCCTTTACGGTTTCCTCTCACTCTGTTTTGCCTCTTCTCCATGGGACTCAGCACCATCCACAAACATTGGATGTTTTTGTCTGTTTTATTTGTTGCTGCATCTCCATGATTAGCAGCTAGCATTTAGTAGGTGCTCAAAAATATTTCTTGAAATAATGCATTATTTCAATTTATTGAGTAATTTCTGTATATTGTGAACTGTGGTAAATTATCTCCATAATATGCCTCTAACTTTTACAATGATCCCGTGGCATAGACCATATTATTTCTAATTTACAAATGTACTATTTAAAGAGTAGAGATACTTAACAATTTTGCATAATTAATTCTGGTGAATACTGTATTTGAGTTTATTTTTTCTCTTTATAAACTTTAACATTTTCCTTTTCATATTTTTTTCCCATTTTTAATAAGATGACCTTGGATTCCAAGCAAAAAA
>PVKM010006774.1:0-43356 GCA_004027735.1 Carollia perspicillata
TTCAAAATACCAACACCTTAGACAGCACAACAAATTAAAACACAGACCTGGCAGAACTGTAATGTTTTTAGTTCTAATTATCCAATTTTGCCCTCTTGAAAATCAATCACCTCTCTTTCTACTTTGAGATTCTGCTATTTAAGATCGACTCAGTGAAAATTTTAAAGTGGATTAAAAAACAAATCTCTTTAAATCCATTCCAAAGATAAATGCCTCCTACAAATCTTGTCATCAGATACTACTTATTAGATTCATTTGAGCCTGAGGCCTTATCGGTGAAGAGTGGGGGTGGGTAGAGTTTTTATTTTTACACTGTATTCCCTTTTCACTCTCCTAACCCTCTGACTAAACGGTGGTGGGTGGATTTACAGACCTCGACTCTCCCAGGCTGTATGCAGAGAAGGTGAACGTTCTGTCTGCAGAATCCTCCTCTTGGAAAAGCTCACAGTCTCTTCTTTTCAGGGGGAAGAAACAGGGGAGGAAAAAAATACAGCCAGCATCCCTTATAATTGTTTGTAATTAGATATGTGTAGAGATAAGAAATGTGTGTTTTGGCCTCTGCCCCAGGTTCCTGACACACAGTTCCTAAAACCCTTGTAGGTAAAGGTTTTAGGAGAAGCTTTTGTTCTGATATTTAGTCTTTGACTCCAATTACTGACACAGAGCTCCGAAATCCCTTTGAATTGTTTAGGTGAAAGCAGTGTCTTTTGTTCTAATGAGATGATTATTTGTGGGCTCCTGAATGGGGACTGGTCACCTGAAAGACCAAACCATGATTAGAAGCTTGGAATTTTTAACCCCACCCCCATTCACAACAGTAGGGAGAGGGGCTGGAGTTAATCATTGATCACTTATTTTATGAGTTCAAAAATAAAAATAAAAATAAAAATTATCCAACGATCTAACTTCTGTGTTGTACTTCTGTTAGTAAAATAAAGTGTACTAATGACAAATACAAAAAAACTATGCACCGAAGTAAAATGTTCCAGGTTGGAGGAATTTCCCTAGAGTCTCTATATAGAAACAAAAAACACTGTGTTATTAAATACGATGGAGATGCCCTGGCTGGTGTGGCTCAGTGGATTGAGCACAGGACTGTGAAGCAAAGCGTCGCTAGTTTGATTCCCAGTCAGGGCACATGCCTATGTTGCAGGCCCAGTCCCCAGTAGGGAACACAGGAGAGGCAACCACACATTGATCTTTCTCTCCTCTTTCTCCCTCCCTTCCCCCCTCTCTAAAAATAAATTTAAAAATATTTTTAAATACAATGGAGAAACAACTCACCTTGTGTTTGTTTGATGGAGATTTGCACTGCTCATAAACACAGAAAAGACTCTGATGAGTTGCATGGGAAAGGGAAGCATTTTACTTGGTCTAACCCAGTGTTTGTCAAACTTGCTTAAGAATAAAATCATTTTCCACAAGCTATTTCTTTGAACTTGGATTTTGTGAAACATGGAAACACAGTTGTAGAAGAATAAGAAAAAGTAGGTTTTAAATATTTAAGCATTTATTTGGCAGAGAGACAAATTTTACTTGATTGCCTTATTTCCTTAAAAAAAAGCTTTTATATTTTTAATCATATAATTTTTTGAGGATGATTTGGAGTATTTTACTGGGACCTTATTTGGGTAATTTAAATGGGTATTTATTTAATCAAATGGCTATTATGATTTCAAATACCCAAACACTAACTCTTAATTTCCTGAAGGAAACAGATAATTTTTTTCTTAGAATACTAGCCAAAAGGAAATAAGTTCTAATTTTATTAACCTGAGCATGTATTTCAAAAGCCAAGACTTTGAATCAGTTTATCATTTCTTAATGGAGAAAATTAACATGTATCAGTTAGAGCAATGATTCTCAGTCTGGGGCAATTTTCCCCTCAGAGGACATGTGGTAACGTTAGAATAATGCAAGAGTTCCTTAAAAAGAAACAGTCTCACCTCAAACTTAATCAAGAAGGGAAGAGAGAGTCCTCTACGGTATTACCATGTTCCTAAACAATTAGGTTCAATGACGTACTTCCCATAGACTTCGTGGCTTTATGTCTGATAAGTTAAATCTAGACTTTGTTTTTAACTGAAATTTGACCCGTGCAAGTCACTTGGGGCCTCAGTTTCTTTTCCTTAAAAAAAAAAAAGATTAGATGAGATGAGGTTTCTTATGACTGAACTCTTACAATGCAAGATAAACAACACTGGGCTTAGAATTTGAGGACTTGCAACTGTGCAGAGATCTGAATCTAATGACGTTGCTCTCCTGCACCTGGTCTGGTACAGTCATGTAGTGATCATGAGCCAGGGGAGGAATAGTCCATTGCATCTTCTAGAGAATCTCACTAGTGCTTATTGTGTTACTCATCCCTTAAATGAAAGCTCTGATCTCAGCCCTGTCCTCAAACTACACCCATATTTTGGTCATCTTCTGTTGTATAATGCTACCGAACCCAAACAGTAGGCGGCAGGGGTCCTACAGCTCACCACCTACCAGGTAAATCTCCAAAGATGGAATTTGGTGGAAAAGAAAGGAATCTTTTATTAATGGAAAGTTTCTGCCTAAAATAGCTGGGTAACGAAAGTAAGGGGAAACGAAAAATCAGAGTATGACAACAAAAATAGCCATTTAAGTATTTGTCATCACGACAACAAAAATAGCCATTTAAGTATTTGTCATCACAACTACTACATAGGTTCAAGAACTGAAAATAACACAAGAACAAAAATCTGTTCACGTGCTGACTAATATCACCAAAGTGTTTGGAAATGATGGCACGTTTCTACCTCAAAGCCCATTTCCTCTAAGAAACGCAAAGAAAACTCCCCTTGTCACCCTCTGCCAGCTCAGTTCAAGGTGCAGTCAAGATCCTCTTCTCCCACCCAAAAGTATCATAAATGTAGGTGACTTAGCTGGTTTCCAGTTGCTGTCCAGCTCCAGGCATCATTCATATCCTGTGCCCCCAGTCTTCTGCTCACAGGCCCACACTGGCTACTGTTGGCAGGCCTGTTGGGGACCATTGGCACACCCCCTGCCCAGAAGGAGGGAAAGAACCAACTGCCTTTTTGCCCTCTGGTGCCCTCCACTTGAGCAGTCCTCTCCTAGAATCCCATGCATGCCAAAAGCTGGTGGAAGTGTTCAGCCTTCCAACCAATGAGGGCTGTTGTCAGCCATGTTTGCCCTTGCCCCTCTTCTGACCACCATGTTTAGCAAGGGGGCCAAGTTTCCAGTCACATATGCACAGCTCAAACCTCTCCCCTACTTCCAGGGGTACAATACAATAACACTCAACCATTACCTCTATATCATTGCAAATCTCCATCTCAAATCCTCATCTTTCTCACGAGCACTGAATTCCAACAATCTTTTAGGCATCTGTTTATGGATGCTGATAATGATGATGATAATAATAGTACAAATAGCTAACACTATTGCTAGGACTCAGGTATTATGCTAAGATCTTTCTTTGCATTAGCTTACTTAACCCTCGGAGGCACTCAGACATTAAACAACTTGTTCAAAAGTCAACATATGGTAAACCTGGGACTTAGGACTGCTAATGCTCAAAATTCTGTGTCTCTAATGGATTGATAGCTTCTCTGTTACACAGCTTCTCTTGCTGTGGTCCCTAAAATGATAGATGCCATCAACTAGACTGGCATTCTTAAATCCTTCTCTCATATCCCTATGGGCCAGAATTTAACATCAAATTGTTGTTTTCTTTCCCCGCCACCCCACCCTGCTGTTGTTACTTGGCTTGCAGATCTGCATCACTCTGCACCCGATATTTTACAATAACCTCCCCCAAAATGACCTGCTTCTAAACCTCTATTATTCATTCTGCCACCTTATCTTTCCTGATATAACAAAAATCTAGTCACTTCATGCCATCATCAAAAACTTTGCAATGGTTCTTCCCTGCATATAGACTAAAGAATAAAGTCCTCACTCTGGTATTTAACACCTCCACGACTGAGGCACCATTGTGATGTTAGCTATAACACCCACCAAAGTGGCTTTCATTATTTCTTTGATCAAATTGCAAGCTTTTACATCTTAAATTTCCTGATGGTAGGGTCTATATTTTCTCACTGCTAGTTGTAACACCAGAACCTAGTTCTCTTGGTTGAGAAAAGCCAGCTTAACTTTTCCACCCCTGCATCACAGCAGCACACTGATTCTGCTGAGAGATTTCAGATAGACTTCTTCAGATTCTCAGAATAGGTCTTCTCTCTTCTCCTCATCCATCTTTCTTTGCCCTGGCATGTCCATCTTCCACCCATATCACTTTTCTGGCTACCAAAATCTTTCAAAGCCCAGACTTAAAGCATCTTCTATTTAACTCACTCGATGGGTTCTACCTCCCTCTTGAGATGGCTGCAGCCACCCTACGTGACAAGAAGTCCTTGGTGAAGGACACAGAGGTATCCATCATGTTGAAAGGAAAGAAGAGGTGAGGGACTACCGGACTACACTGGTAACTGGATGGGACTCTGGGGCTCTGGGCAATGGTTTATTTTTCTAAATAAGTGGCCAACCTGTTGAATCATAAAGCCTTAACAAATGATGCATCTTGTTAATGTAATTGAGCAAGAAGAACTTCTATTTTGATTATTACTGATTAATGTAAATTTTAGTTTCCTCCAGTAATTTCAAATTGCCAAACAGTCAAGACAGACAGTTTACCATGGCAGCTATTAATTACATTCAGGAAATTCCATCAGATAGAGGAATCCCCACTTCCATGTATCAGACTCGTCTACTGTAGTTGACCAAGAGTCCACAGAACTTTTACTGTTTAGAGTACCCTTACACTTGAATTTCTCCATACATTATTGCAAAACATCAGATTTGGGAGGATGGGGATAAGATTGGAACTCTCTGTTTTAAAATCCGCTTCTCTCCTTGGACAAAATATCTTAGCCATTGCTCTGGTACTGGAGGTGGGAACAATGACAGGCTTCTTTATGGGTGAAACTCCACTTTGAGTTACTGAGTGCAAGGTGGGCAACAAGCCCAGATCCCCTCAGACTGCCAGTTCACTTAGGAACTCCCCCCACTTTATGAGCCTGGACACTCATTGCAGTAGCCTTTCCACACCCCTTTTTATTTTGCAAATCTACAAGTGTTCTTACAAATATAGTTTGTATTTCAAATACCCTGAAGAAATTGTCCAGCCTCAATGAATTCCCATAAGTGGATCCCATGGACTACCACTTTAAGTAGATGATCTAGGGAAGTATATTTAAGAGGTTGGGGAAAATTACAATTATATGGAAGAAAGCAAAAACCATAGTATCTGTATCTTTATCAAATTTATCTGGGAATTGTTTCTGTCTGGATATCCATTCTCCATTCATGCTTGCGGGATGATAAATAATCTAGGGCTAGAATATTAACATTATTTCAAAATCAACATTAGTTCTTACCTTCAAAAGTTTTTATTCTTTCTTTTTTCCTTTGCTTTATCCAGTTCTGTATTTGTAGAGGGACCTGCTTGAATTTTCATTTTATAATCTGGTTTCCTACCTGTGTAACAGTTCTCACACACTTATCAGGCCTAGAAAGAAGTTAGGAAGGCTTGTAGAAAAGACACTAAAAAAAGTGTCTCTGTTATCTTCCAAGGGGTTATATCCCAAGTCCAGAAATTATTTTCTTCAGTGAGCATGAAGGAAACAACAAATACACAGGGTCCAGCAGAAGTACCACCTGCTTGAATGTGGTTGATAGGGTAATAATGTGGCTGTAATAATCTACAGTTTTAATTTGAACATTTCACCTAAAATGTCATATGGTGTGATTAAGTGTGATATTGTTATGTTACAGAATTACATGCTTATGATTTTGTAATAAAAAAGGGGCACTATTTGTGCAGGACCCTGTTAGAAGATACTCACTTTTTTACTATTTTATTTTTATAGCTATTATCTTTCTGGCAGTCATTTATTGAATGAACACTGAGTGAGTACATGTACATATAAGACTGTTATTAGTTTCACAAAGGCTGCAAAGGAATCTGTAGACATTTTACGCTTCTAGAAATAAAACGTCTACTTGAAAAGGTTTGGATTTTAAGAAACACTTTGGATTTTTCAAAGTCCTTGTTTTGTCTCTAAAGTCTCCATTTGAACTTTATAACAGCCGCAGCAGGAAAGCCGTCTCAGCAGATACTGCAGTCATAAGACTGACTAATTCTAGGCTCAGAAGGCTTTAAAGGTCGTTTAATGTAATTCTTTCCTTACATTTTTATCACACCATATTTTTCACTTTCCTTTGTAAATAGCATCAAACCACAAAAAGTTGCTAAAATGAAATTTTTGTATGCCCTGTATCCAGCTTCTACAAATATAAACACCTCACACAACCATAGGACAATTTCAAAACTAGAAATTAAATGTGATAAGATGCTGTCAACTGATCTATAGACATTATTCAAATTTTGCCAACTGATTCACAAACGTCCTTTTCCTGGTCTAGAATGCATCCCATATCACACAATGTGTTCTCTTGTCTCCTAAATCTCTTTTTATTTGGCACAGTTCTTCAGTTTCTTTGTCCTACATGATGCTGACATTTTTTAAGGGTACTTACTGGTCCCTTATTTTGTAGACAGTTCCTCATTTGCTACACATTCATTTCCAAACTTAAGACAACCAAGAATGGTTATTTCCTGAGATCTCACAGCATAAATTAGTGGCAGAGCATCTTCTACACAAGCAGAAGAATGCTAACTGTATGAAAGTTCATCCCAGAATTTCAGAAGGCATGCTTCCTGCTAGAAAGGTGAGGACAGAAGTAAGCGGGTAAATGTATTCAACAAACAATTATGTAATAGGTGCAATACATGTGTCTCTAATAGACTACTGATTCCCTGTGGGGTCTGCAGTTTTGTGCGAGGCCCTGACGCTGTAATAGCGTGCAAAGCCCAAAACGGTCTCAAGCCCACATTTGGAGCTCCTATTTATGACTGTGTCCAGTGGCACCCCCGACCTCACCTCGTACTGTTTTGGAGGACACCGAAGTGTATGCCCACAAAATATTTAGAACATGCCCAGTAGCAAAGCTGTCTTTCCAATGGAATTATGCAGGAAGATTGGTTTTAGACAGAATGAGGGTTCTAGCAAGTCAGGATAAAGGAGACGAAGCATGATGGAAAAACACCTAAACATACTATCATCATCGGGAAGATGATAGATAGATCTGTCTTAGATAGATCTACATACGTATGTGTGTGCATCTACAGATATCTATATATTGATCTATCACACACAACCCCACGCCACCCCTCTACTGCCTTTTGGCGTCTCTCCCAGCCCAGGACTCATCGCCTGTTCTGTGGGTTAGTTAGACTGAGGGAAAGAGTAGGAATCCCTCAATCCCTCTCCCAAGGACACTGGCGATGCCCTGGCCGCAGAAAACAAGTGGACTCAGAAAACAAGTGGACTCCTGCCTGACAACAGAATTAGAACCAAGTGAGAGGCCGAGAGCAGAAGAGGGTCTTGCACTCCGATCTGAGTGCGCAGCGGTGGGAGACCCGGACAGGGAACCCGGGAACCCTAACCCTGAGCTCCGGCCCGCGCTCGTGGACTCCGCAGGCAGCCGCGCCCAGGTCCCATGACTCCAGCTTGAGCCCGTGTGGTAGCGCCTCCCTCCGCACCAGCGGCCACCAACTGCCCTGCGCCACCTCCCCTGCCCACCGCGGTCCTACACGGAGTGAGTCCGGGTCCTGAGCGCCTGCCCCAACAGCTGACCCGCGGAGAGCCCTTCGCCGCTACATCCGTTGGGCGATCCCCTCCCCGCTGCTCTCTGCTCCCAGCGGGAAAAGTTAGCGCCGGCTGCGGCTCCCCAGCCGGGCAGAGCGCGCTCCTCGCCCTGGGTCCTCCGCGCCCTGGGCGCCACTGGCGGTGCTCCTGCTGGGTCCTGGGGTCCCAGGGTCCCACCCCGGGGATCCCCTCACCAGTCGCTGTGAGGACCCGTTCCAGCCACTCCTGTCCCTCTCCAAAGCGCTGCCAGCACTGAGCGGAGCCAGAGGGGAGCCGCCTCGCAGCAGGAGTGGAAGACCCTGGGGACTTTGGGCGGCGGCAGCCCGGAACTCCGGGGCGAGAGTGAGGAAGAGCCACCGGCTCCCGAACGGAGGAGCGGAGGCTGACCGAGGGCTCATTATCGGTGGACCTCCGCTCACAAATACCTCTCCTTTGGTCTGACCACAGCGGCATTGTGAGTAGAGAAGTGGCGGGGCGGGATCGAAGAGGTGAGGGGTGGCCAATGTCAAAGTGAGCTGGAGGGTCAGGTGGAGAAGGGTGTGTAAGACGTGTGACTTGCGAAGTGTGCAAAATGAGCCTCTGCCCACCTTCCTCAGAATCAAGTCACCTCCGAGAAGCGCCTCCATCCCTCGGGGACCTCCGTCCTCTTCTCCAAGCCTCAACCATGAAAGAAACTTCCAAGTTAGCTTGTAAATCCTACTGCCAGTCACCTGGTGGGTGGGGCTGAAGACCAAGCGAGAGGAGTAGGACGATATTAAGAATCCGGAAGGTGGGGGTGAGAGGGTTAACTTGGAGGGCAGCCTGGCATTCCTGGAATGATTTCCCCATTTACTGGCTGCAGGCTCACTCCTGGCTCTAGCAAGACAAGGACAAATTTATAGGGTAAAGTGGGTGAGAACTGCAGTGAACCATCTTTTAGTTTGGTCCCAACTTCTGGGCACTCAGGGGATACAAGTTAGAGACAGAGCCTGCCTCACCTTCTAAAGGCTCGTGTGTGTGTGTGTGTGTGTGTGTGTGTGTGTGTGTGTGTGTGTGTGTTTAGAGCTGGAGCTTTGCAGTCTGTGAATTACTGATTGTTCTCCAGTGTGATCCAGGCCTAAAATCATCAATATCCCGGTGACAACAGCTCTCTGATCTCCCCGATTACAATTAAGGTTTGACCCTCTCTTTGGAGTGACAAGGATTGATAGATCATCAGAAACTGACCCCAAGAAGAGGGTGTGTGTTGTGAACTTCTGCTGGTCACAGTCTGGTAGAAGTGCAAGTTGGTGATTTGGAGCCATGCCAAGAGAGGTTTTAGATTTTGGGGAAAAAAATAGCAATCCTTCATTCTGTTGGGGCTGCCAATTCAAAGTGAATCTGGAAACTCTAACAGGCAGAAATGCGAGAACAAAAACATTGGTGGTCATGATTTAAAAAGTATCTGAAAGTTCTACAGACCACCAGAACGGCATTGAGAATATTGTGACCAAGAATAGGCAAAAAGTAAACACATAAGGAGGATTCCACCAGGAAACTGAGAGTGTACTCTGAACTACGCACAGATGATCCAGCTCAGCCTTCCCAGAGACAGGGCACTTCAGTTATGTCCATTGTTAGCTTTTGAAATACAAGTTTTGAACATGTTAAAATAAACATCAGCTCATTGGGAATTATTGATGGAGATCATGATGACCGCATTCCTAGCCCTGGCCTGAGAAAAACCACACAGCCCTGCTATCTCACCCGCAGACACAGGCTCTGCTCTCTATGTTGTTCATATTTTCATTAACACCAAAATTTTCCATCTCGTAGACATTTGAAGTTTAAAAACTTTTCATGTCTTCAAGTAGTTAACTCAAAAGTTCTGGCTTTAAAGGGAAGCTTCAAACACATCAAATAAAGAAGCAAAGGGACTTTGGACTAGAAATATATATTGTTAAATTAGCTTCATATTACACTTTGAAAGACTTTGAACAGAATGAGGATGGCAAAGAATACATCTTTGGCAAACTAGATAGTCATTTATTTAAGAAATGACTGAAATGTGTTGGTGGGTTGTGTGTGTGCACGTGCGTGTACATGTGGTGCCTACTTACTCTAGTAAGTAACAGGGGCGGTGACTGCTCGTGTTTGAACACTCCAAGTTTGCTACCTCGGGAGCCTTCTCTCCTATTTCTTAATGCCAACCACACACACACACGCACAGGTGACCTTTTCAGTATATATGTGCATGTCCTCAAAAACAGAGCTAATCAATCTCTTGTGCTCAAATATATCTGTCTGAACACCATGGAGGTGGGAAAACTTAAAGTTATTTTTGCGAACTAGAGTCTGGGAAACAAGAAACTTCTAGATGGAGGCAACTTGATAAAATGCGAAGCAGAAAGGAGACTTGAGTTCTACTCCTTATTTGTCATGTGACTTTGGCAAGTTGATTGAATTTCTTGATCTGTAAATGGGATCAATGCCGATCAGGACTAATTAGCAGAATTAATTATCTTGATTCCCAGAAAGGGGCATTGTTGTTTTCGTGTCCCACACACGTATGTGTTGCTGCCATTCACAACACTTTTCTTTTTCTCTGATCCTTAAAGGAAACAGTTCATCCACCCCAGCTCTTAGGATACAATTAGGATCTCATGACTTGCCACTTGGATTTCCTGCCGCAGAGAGAAGTGGGCACAGACACCGCACAACCTGTGGGCCTGTCTGATCTTTAGTTAAAACATGGCTAAGAAAGATGTGTGATTAGAGTAACACCTGAATTAGAGGTATGGGCTTGTGTAACTATCTAACTTGTCAAGAATTCTGGATGGTTTCCCTGCCTCCTTCTCCTCTCCTTCTTTTCTTCCTGTGCCTTTTGCATTTGAAGATGTAACTTCTGCCTTGTACATGATTAGACTTATCACTGGTGTGTGAGTGTGAGAGTGTGTATGTGTGTATGTATGTGTGTTCAGAGGAATTCCCAACATTTGAGAGTCATTATTTGAAATCAGGTACTGACAGGAGCCCTGTATGATCTGGACCCAATGAGGGGATCTTCTGGCATGAAGGATGCTGAGTACAGATAAGGTGTGAGAAGCAGGAATATGTTGCTTCTGTACCACTCATGTTGTATGTGATCTAGTTTTGTATAATGATATTTAGTGTCTTGTGGTGTGTGCATGTACATGTGTGTGCGTGTTATTCTTTCTTCCATTAAGCTCCAGAATGCTAACCAGCATAAGCTCATCAAGCCCTACATTGTTATGTTGGATGATTGAAACGTTTGCTTTCTCACCCCAATCTCTTTCGCACTGGCAATGTTGCTTACAGACAGTCATCTGCAGCATGTAACTTAGCTTGCGCCATTATGACTCTGTCAGTGTTGCATTTATAACATTGCACGACTATCCGCTTGTTTGCTATGCATGTCTTCACCTTCAGCTATTTTTAGATCTGAGCTGTAACACAATCTTAGTAATTAAAATGGGCCAGTTTTTAAAAAATGCCTTATATTTATTATCTTTTAAATTTTAACAATAACCTTGTGAGGGTCAGATCATCACTCATATTACTCAAAATGGGGAATGGAGATTCAGAAAGAATACGTTATTTGCCAGGCTGTTAAGCTGATAGAGGGAGGGCAGGAGTGGAACACAATTTAAACTTGCTCTGAAGTGACTCCAAAATCTACCCATGCCTTGTAGATTTTAATGTAAAATTATTCATCTTGAATAGATTTCAGAGGAGTGTGGGAGGTGGCAAATCCTGCCTGTGGAAGCCCCATCTCCTTGTGAAAATGAAATGTTTTAAAATGTGCCTGCCATATTTTATTTCTTAGCTCCAATAGTGATTGCATGGTTCTCACATTCTCCTCCTCTTTAGAGAGTCCTGAAATCAACACCTTGGTGATTCATTAAGCATAAGGCCATCTGCAAATGTTCAGATCTGGCCTTGGTTAATATATAAGTATTTTTGAGTTAATAACAAAATCTGAATATATTTCACCATAGGCTGTGAAAACCAAGTTTGGCAATCATTGTATACAATTTTTTAAACCTGACTTTTTAAATTTTAATAGAATTGTTTTTTTTAAGCAAATTGTTTTTTTCTAATCAGGGCTCTGATCCTAATCAAGGATGCAAATGCAGAGTGGCAAGATGACAGGATGCGGTAGAGGAAAAAGTGTAAGTTCTGGGGAACCATGGGTGACTCACTGATCTATGTTATTGACATGGGAGAAAACCTTTATTTCACATGATTGGGTCTTCCCATCATTCATACATATGTGTTCATGGAAATTTCTATAAGCCGCTATTTAAGTTAGTTACAGGTATCTGCAGTAATACATAAAGGCATAATAGTTTGTTTTATGCCATCTTTGTGATGGCAAGCAGTTTTTGGCTACAAAATGCATAATCTGAAATTATAAATTAAACCTTTTTCTGAAATTTGCTGGTACTTTCTAGAAAAGGTGATTACATATTGACTCAAGGAACGATTCCTTTCTTTTTTAAAAACATGCAAAATGAATAGAATTGAGTGGTAAAACCATGGAATTAGGCACAAAAGTATGTGGACTGTTTTTAATTATTTATGATATTAATAATTGCTAATATTCAAGGAGTACTGTTTGTCTCAGGGACAGCACAAATAACCTTATACAAATTATTGTATTACTTTTAATTTTATAGATATTAGTGGAGCACCTCACATGTTCCAGGAACCTACCAAAGCATGTGTGTGGGAAGTGGCACAAAAAGTTGTGAACATTCATATGAGGATATAGAAGATGCATGCCATCCGGACGGCAAAACCACTGGAGAAGGAAAGGTGAGATGGGAACCTTCTAGCTGGGTGGTTATGAAGGCTTGTGGTGTTGACCTAAAAAAACAAACAAAAAAAAAAACAGAAAAAAAAAACCCATTCAAGAGGCAAAGTGTTTACTTGGGGCCTAAGAATTGCAATTCAGGAGCACAGATTTGGTCAGAAGCCTGAATAATGTCCCAATTACAGGGTGAAAGCAAGGAGGTTTATGAGGAAAGAAGGTGTAATTCCATGAAAAGAAGAAAACATTCCTTCGGTGCTGATACACTGAGCTACTTTGGATAGGCATGATTGGTCATTGATTCTGTCTTCATATAGAAGGTCCTGATCACAGGAAGCCTTGTGATGAGGATGTTCATTTCCTGCTGGCTTTACAAACCTCTGTAAGACGATTGAGGTTTAGCCCAGTCTGTAAAGGTTTGGCCCAGTCAAAGATTCAAGAAACAAAACTAGCAGTGCAGGTCCTGTGGATTGGCTGCTCTGTCTCCATTTAAAAAAGGCGCCACTTATGCCAACCTTCATGGTGGTGAGGGTGATGTTTAAATTAGACCATGCATAGTAGAGAGAATGTTAAAAGGGCAATTTTGGAATGATCGTAAGTGCATAAGTAGACAACTATAAGAGCAAGTGTGGAGAGATTAAACTTCCTTCATCTATGACATCAGGGTTGAATGATTATGGATATATTGCATGCCTGATGAGAAATTGAAAATCTGTTGGAAGAAATATCAATGCCCTGTCTTAAAGATATAATTGCCCTAATTTGCACATTTAAATCTTATATTGGATGTTGTTGCTTCTTTTTATTCTGATTTATTTTTCACAGTCTTTTTTAAAGGACTCTTTTATTTAGTAAACTGTCATAGACATCCTCAGCCAGATTGCCACATTGCTTTACGTCTCTGAGTTTATGGGCAGATTTTGTGACCTACCTTTATGTCTATCTCAATAATTGTGCTATCCCTCCAGAAACTGTGAACAATGCAGTTTATCTCTAGAGGGGACACTGGCCAAACAGCAACCCTGCAGTGGCCAAAGGAGACAGCCCGGAAGAGGTGTGGCCAGTGGGAGGAGGAACCAGGCTCCTTAGAATGGCCTGTCTGTCCAGAGCACAGCTCTGCTCAGATCACATGGAGGCAATAGTCAAAAGCTTGGCAAGAAACAGAGGTGAGACCTTGCTGTGCAAGGTTCACAGTGAAAGAGCAGAGCTTCTCTAAAATGTAGGTAGGGATAAAAGGACTTGAATGCTCTTGTAGGAAACCCTATTGTTACATGTACATAAAGGGTATTGTGTCTGTTTCTGCTGAGACCCGCCGAATGCTTTTTTAGTACCTTAGATTAATAATGTGCCTTTTCAATTTTCAAAATGCTTCTCTTTTGAAGAATTTTGTCACATTATTTCAGTTTTATTCTCACCATAGTCTCGAGAGGTAAGAAGACAGATATCACCATTATCTGCACGTAGAGGGAGATGAATGTGAGGAACTGCTGGTCCAGCAGTGTGATTTGCAGGTCAGTTATGAGAAGAAGGGGGACTAAAGCCTAAGACCCAACACTGCACTGACACCTGGACTAGCTCAGGCATTTTCTTGGCCATGGTCTGGGGACAGACTTCATGTTTTGGCTGGGGCCTGCACTCCTGCCCATCAGGGACCACCATTTTATCAGAAACGTTTGTTGACAGTTGTTATTTTGGGACGTGAAACTATGGTCTAGTGTAAGAGTGGGTGAACCTTGGCCCATGGGACAAATTTGGTTTACTACCTGTCTTTCTAAATAACATTTTACTGGAACACATGACATTTATTTGTTTATTATTATTATTTATTTTATTTTATTTTTATCATCATTTACCCCCCCATACCCTCTTCCTCTTCCACCCCTGCCACCCTGCAGTCAGCACACTGTCTGTGTCCCCGTCCGTGATTTCTCGTTTCCGTTTTTCACATTTCGTCCATCACTATTTTTGTGATGCAGCAGCCAAGTCGAGTAATTGTAAAACAGACTGTGTGTCCTGCAAAGCCTAAAATATTTCCTATCTGGCCCTTTAAAAGAAAACTTGGTCATTCCTTTTACATTTGCCTATGCTGTTTTACTTTTTCCCATGTTTTGTATGCCTTTTGTAATGTAATTATCAAAAACATTTCAATGATTGTTCTATGTGCCAAGATGCAGCCTTGCCCTTGAGGTTGCACATACTGATGGGAATAGATAGCTAGCTATACAAACAGAAAAACTGCAATTTAGAGTGATGAGTGCATAACAAGTTTAATCAAGACTTAAGCAAAGTACTCTCAGGACAAAAATGGGTGGGGAGTTAAATAATCCTCCTGGAAGAGGGAAGGAATGCTTTTATCAATAGAAGGCATGGCTATTTGAGCCGGCCTTTATGCCAGGTTAGGAGCGGGCGAGGCTAGAGCTGTGATGAGAATCAGGGCCACATCAGTGGGCCTTAGTGGGTTTACCAGCTGTGACCAGTCATTCTTCCTTTCCAGGCTCCTCCATCTCTATGCCACTTGGGGCCCGGTCTAACAGTCTTTAAATATCACGTTCAGTTTCCCTTGTTTTTCCTTTTCAGCATTGCATCTCTGGCTAGACTAAGAAAATAAAACCCTTAATCCCCTCCAAAATAAAGTCCTTCCTTAAATCTTAAACATTTGCTCTCTCATATCTTCCCGGTAGAATTTCCCTAGCATGGTTGTGACAGAGTTTCTCCTTGGTACTTGTTCATGTTGCTCCTTCTACACAAGGTGGAAATGGGTGCTTCTGCCATTTTTCTCTGGTGTGTGGCTTGAGTCGGTGTGGCTGCTGGGGTGAATTATGACGAGCCTGTTGTCATTTTCTATTGGTGCAGTATTGTTGCCCTAGGAAGTGTGAGGATGTGTGACAGAGGGAATGACAGCACTGTTATCTGCGATCAGCCTGGTACAGTATAAGCGTGGGAGGGGCTGTGTACCTAAATCAGCTCAGTGCCTGTCTGGAGAATGTCACCTCTCCAGCTTTCTCAGAGCTGCTCCCAAAGAGGAAAGTTAACTCTTACGAGACTTCTTAAAAAATCATTTTACCCTCCAAAGACTCCTGTCCATTTCTTCTTCCCACTGTGGATATTTAAACATTTTTAAGAGTAAGTAAACATTAAAAAGTGCCTATATCATCACTGCACTGCGTTTTGGGTTTTCACAAATGAACACACCTGTGAAGTCAGCTCTCAGGTCAAGAAGAGAACATTCGCTCCCGTCAGACCCCTTGCAGTCAGTCCGCTTCTCCAGGATTACCTCTGTTTCTACTTTCGGTAGCCTAGGTTGGCTTCACTTGGTTTTACACATTTATGTAAGTAAAATCTCATTGTACTTCCATCTTTATATTTGGGTTTCTGTTCAGTATTGAGTTGTTTTCTCTTTTTACAAAATTTCTTCTATAGTGTATTTGTGAATTGTTTGAATTACATAATTTGAGATGAATATGAATAGTGATTCTATACATATTCTCATACATGTGTCTTTTGGTGAACATGTAGACACATCTCCAATTCTGCAGACAATTATGTTCAGCTTTAGCAGAGACTGCCAAATATTCTTCCAAAATCACTGTAGCAATTTATCCTCCCACCAGCAGTGAATGGGAGCTTTGGTTACTGCACACGGATACCGTGTGTACACACACACTGACACTTGATATTTTCTATCTTTTGTATTTTATCCATCCTTTAATTATGAAATATTATCACTTACTGATTTTAATAAGTATTTCCCTGATAGCTGTGAAAGTCAGTTTTTCATTTGGATATCCACTTTTGTGAACTTTTGCTCAAATCTTTTGGGCTTTATTCTATTATGTTACCTACCTTTCTGTTACTGAGTTTTGGAAGTCTTGGGGTTTTGTTATGTTTGTTATTTGTTATATATCTAATAATCTGGCTGAGTCATTTGCCACACATACATATTTATTCCTACTCTGTGACATGACTCTTCAATATCTTGGTGGTGTCTTTTTATTAGAATCTATCCCTATATAGCTATTGCTATCCAAAACTTTTGAGTCAGTGAGAGGGTAACATGGAGACCACACCTCAGAGAAACCTACCTGCCTTCTCGAGAAGGACATTGCTTTTGTGAAAAGAGACTGTAGGCATCAGTAAAATTATGTGAGCTAGAGTAAAACACCTCATTACAGTGGAGTCAGGTTTATCCCATTTATGAGCTCGATTTAACTAATTATTAAAGGCTAAGACGTGTAGAAAAGATTTTAACAGGGTTCTACTAAGTCGACGTGGCTAAGGTTCCAGTTTAATCGGTTTTATCTGGTGTGTTGTTTTGTGTGGAAAGACCTCTCTTTCATTCGGGGAGGTAAACTGAGGTGTGAGGTGGTGAGGGCTGAACGGAGAGAGGAGACTTGCTTCGTATCTCTCCTCTGCTCACAGTCCCTGCGTCCTCAAACAGCGCCCTGTTTCCTGTAAATCAGGAGATAAAAACACCGTTTCCCACGTTGGTTGTGAGGACTCGGGAAGCAACGACAGCGGGTGACACAGTGAGGGCCCGACTCACTGGAGGTGTCAGAGAACAACTGGTTCAATCTCTGTGTTGATCTTTTCTGAGAGATTTATTCAGGAACTTTCTGTAAGCAGGGAGAATATTGGTCCAGAGTATTTTTTAGGCTGAGGGAAGATCATTAGGCATGGTCTAGAAGTTTAGGGTTTTTGTTCTGATTTGCTCTTCATGAGCTGCATGACTTTGGGGAAGCCACATAACCTTTCTGGAGCACTTAACTTCCTCGTGGGAGCCATGAGCATCACACTGCAGTCCTGTGTCGAGTAGGTTCTGGGAGAGACGGCTTGAGCCTGCATCTCTGCCCTGCCACTCGCTGGATGCAAACTGTGGGCAGTCTACTGCAATGCCTCCCTGTTTCTGTTTCCTTATCTACAAAAGAAGCCTATTGATAACAGCCAGTTCGTGAGTTCTCCAAGAGGCCAACACGAATCACCACATGGAAAATGTTCTAGCAGAGCGCCTGTGCGTGATATGTGCTCAATAAATGCTAATTGGAATGATTTTTACTTTATCCCAGCCCTCCCTGGAGGGAAATCACCAGTCATTGGGATGATGAGCACACTGTTCATACAGTTTTAACACCACAAGAGTTCTCTGAAGAAACCTGCCTAATGCTCGCAGTTTTATTTTACCTGAGTATTTTTTTCTCTCTTTCTTGCTTCTCCCTGATTTCTGTTTGTGGCAGAGCAGCAGCGGCAATGACAGTCACGACAGCTACAGAGTCTGAGGCCACAGGGCAGGACACAAGGCTAAGATTAGCCCCTGCACAGTCCTCCAGGGCGCCCTGGGTTCCCTCGGGCAAGGGTGCTCACGTCTCCTCAGGGGACACACAGTTTTCCCGAGACCCAAGGCAGAAGTCTCCTGCTCCCCTGCGGTGGGCTCCTGTTCTCACTCGGGAATCATCATTCTTCATCCCAGCAGAGGCTCGTGGCCTTTCCCTTCCTGAGTCAGCAGCTCCTGCCCCCAATCTCACACCCTGTCACCACAAGTGGGGCTGCTACAGGAGGAGTCTCCCTGAGCCCCCTGAGGGGCTCCAGGTGCCTCTCCAACAACAAGGCTTGGGATGGGACTACGGTCTCAGCTGTGACTCTTTCCCCACAAATTGTGGGTTTGGACAAAACAGGGAGGCACTCCAGTCACAAAGGCCAAGGTTGAGGGGAAGTTGTTGTTTTTCCTTCCTACTTACCATTTAGGGGTGGGACTCCCTGAGTGTCTCTGACATATCTATTAGATCCTGGTGTCCGAGTGCACGTACAATGCTCACAGCCTTGGTTTGAAGTCAGTGGTTCTGCCGCTGTTTTGCTCGGAGACTTTGGCCGTTGAGTTCATTTCTCTGAGCAGAACGGGTCTCATCTGTGTGATGGGGAGAAGTTGTGCCTGTCCTATCTGCTTGGTCAAATACAGTCTCCACTCTGTAAATATGAGACCTCGGGGTCCCAGAGCTGGGCAGGATGCTGCAGGCGACCATCCCCTCACCAGCATCCTGGACAAAGGATCCTCCAGCTTCAGCCTGAGTGTCCACCGGCTGCAGAGCTGAGGTCCTCAGGAGCTCTGAGTGTTAGAGGTTTTTCCTTGTGCCGGGCTGAAATCTGAACCCTCTAGTAACTTTTATCTCTGGTTTGTTCCAGTTCTGGATCCAACAATATGTTTAAGCCCAAAGCTGTGCTGTATATTGAAGACTACTATAATAAAACATCACAATTTTTTTTTTGTCTGGCTTATCCGGTCATCTTCTCAGTTCCTTTGCTTGCTCTGACTTTGGGGCTGTCATGTGGACTGACTGCGTGGAGCAGGGCATGGTGCCGGCTGTTCCTGAACATTCTCAGGGTCCATGTAGCATCGGTCATGAAACTATTCCTGATTATTCCTGGAGTCGTAACTGGAAAAGCATGTTTCCCAAAATGCTTTAAGTTATGTTATCTAACTTTGAAGTAGTTTCTGCATCCCATCACCTTGAATTATTTCTATTTTGAATGATAGTAGAGAAATATAAAATTTTAGTAAAAAGAAAAAAAAGCCTAGAAAAAAATCTTAAAAAAATATAAGCCATCTAACCTATGCATTTGTAACAAAATAAAATTATATTTTTCTACCTTATAGCTTGGTCATATTTTCACATAAATGATTATGTGCTTATGAGTAATTGTTGAAACACAACACATGGTTCCACAGTTCTGCAGTTTGCTCTCTCACTGAATAGTTTATTGTCTTTTCATGCATTACTGATTCTTTATAAGTGTTATCATAATGGTTGCAATATAATATTCTGTTGAATACACTATAATTTATTAATAAATCCCCTGTTGTAATCCTTGAATTGTAGCCAGTTTTCAGGAGCTTCAGGGCTTTTCTCTTTGATAAATGAAAATGTACGAGAAGGTAACACCTCGAGGTTCTCCCAGCAGGATTTTCCTTTCCAAGGGGCGATCCTTTCACCACTTTTTCTTTTCCTAAGTGGCAGAGTTCACACCACATGTAAATCAGGTCTTATAAGGTCAAAGCTGAAAAAACAGGTGTGTGTCTGTACTTCATAAATTCATATTTAAAATCCGTACTGGTGATTTTGGTGATCAAAAAGAGGTTCGGATTTTTTCATTTTCTTTTGAAAACTGGGACCTCCAAGACAGTTTAAGTTGCCTCTGTCCTTGGATATCAAAGATTTTCCTTCACCAAGAAAATTCAAGTATCAGGAAATTGTTGTCCTTCAGTTGGAAGAAAATATGTAATGCCCTTGAACCCAGAGCAGCAAGTTAAAACTCCCCATTTATGTCTTTAAGCAACAGAATTTGGGGCTCCCTTGTTTGGCAGAGCATAGCTCTGACAACATAAAGGCTCCACTCAATAACCAGGTCAACCACTTGGGGTAATTGTTAAGGGGCAAAATCCCCACTCTCTGAAGAGTTACAAAACCAGTAAAAAAATAGAGGAACCTGAATCTATATTTATTATAAACTCTTCAAATGAATTTTGTCATGTAATTTTGAGAAATGGGTAATGACCCCTACACAGTAAAAGATTTCTAGTCCCTCAACTTCACCTAAAAGACAACTGTTTTACCTGGTCCCCACACCAGTATTTCCAAGGAGTTTTAGTGTCTTTACTTCAACAACTGTTTCATCTTTGGAGATAAGGAAAATCACACAGTCAGAAAGGAGTAGCTTCCTAAACCTGCAGCAAGACTAATGGAAGGGATTTTTTCAATACAGAAGTGATCATTTTTTAAAGAAGCATCCAAAATCACCCCAAAGACACTGTTGCAAGTAGAGAACCATCTGCATTCCTCCATTATGGGCCAATACCACCCTTGTGGAATGGATAAAATTTTTGTTGTCACCTATGGGGACTGGCTGATTTGAGGCAGTAGCATATGGTTGACTGTTCAAACAAATCAAAATAAAACCAAACAGAAACTTCTGGTTGTTTAGCCTCAGTAGAATTCTCAAAAGCCAATACAAAAGACTAAGCCTAGATGCAGCCTCACTCCATCTGTGCTTCAGCTGCAGCCCAGAGACACACGAGCCTCGTTGGGCCTGGTGTGATGGCGTGCTGCCAACACGCTGTTTGCTCACACTTCCTTCATAGCGCAGGTTTTTGTTTGTGCCACGAGAGACTGCTAATTGTGTATCTCATGTTCCTACTAGGAAGGAAAAAAGTCACCCTGAAGATGCCACTCTGGATCCAGTAGTGAGGATGCTCATATCTGGTGGGCAGGTTCGCATGGGGCTGGCCTGCAGTGAAGAGGAGTCAAAGCTCTGTGATCTTCCCTTCCCCTGGTATAATCCAACATCCCACAACAGTGTGGTGTTTGTTACAATCCATGCATCAACATTAGCCATTAGCAAGCAAAGCCTGTAGTTTACACTAGGGGGTCATTCCTTCTGTTGCACATTTTCTGGGTTTTGATAAATGCATAATGACTTGTGCTCTCTATTATAGCATGATATGAAATAGTTTGCACTAAAGGTCCTCTGTGTTCCATCCTTTTATCCCTTCTTCCCCAGAACTCCTGGTGACCACTGGTCTTTTTACTGTCTTCATAGTTTTACCTTTTCCAGAATATCATATAGCTGGATTCATACAATATGTAGCCTTTCCAGATTGGCCTCTTTCCCTTTGCAATATGTATTTAAGGATCCACTGTGTGTTAATGTGGCTTATCAGCTCAGTTCTATTTAGTGTTGAATATTATTCCATTGTATGGATGTACCACAGTTTTGTTTATCCATTCACCTATTGAAGGACATCTGGGTTGCTTCCAAGTTTCGACAGTTATGAATAAGGCTGCTATAAACATTCATTTTTGCAGGTTTTTTCATGCAAACCTAAGCTTTCCACTCATTTGGGTAAATACCAAGGAATGTGATTGCTGAATCATACAATAAGAATATGTTTAGTTTCATAAAAAAATAAGAAATAAAAATTGCTAAGTTGTCTTTCAAAGTCAATCAAGGCTTTCATGGATCATTCCTTTGATGTAGTACCTATATTATCCTCTAGGAACTTTATAATTTTCTGTTTTACATTTGGGTCTTGGTCCATTTTGTGTTTATCTTTGTGGTAGGTATGAGGTCTAGATTAATTCTTTTGCAGGTGGATGTACAGTGGTTCCAACTTTACTTGTTGAAAAGACTACCCTTTCTCCATTGAGTGTCTGAACTTTCTTCTTTGTCAAAGCTCAGATGACTATATTTATGTGGGTCATAAATATATTTGGACCCATATTTATCTGGACCCTCTATTCTCTTCCATTGACTCACCCATCCATTCTTTTGCCAGTATCACATTACCTTGATTACAGTAGCTTCATGGTAAATTTTTCAGCCAAGTAGTGTCAGTTCTCCAGCTTTGGTCTTCTCCTTTGATATTATGTCGGTTATTCTGGGTCTCTTGTCTCTCCATATAAATTTTAGAAGGAATCTATTGATAGCCACAAAATAAGTTACTTGGATTTTGACTAGGATTGCATTGAATCTATGGATCAAATTGGGTAGAACTGACATCTTAACACTATTGAGTCTTCCTCTCAATAAACATGGATATCTATAAATTTATTTAGTTCTCCTTTGATCCACTTCTTCAGACTTTTGTGGTTTTCTTCTTATAGCTCTTACACATATTTTATGAGATCTATTTCAAAGTATTTCATCTTTTGATGCTAATTTTATCTCATCCTTTTTAATGGTTACGAAATATTCCATTATATGGATATGTTTTAAAACCCTCATTAATTTGTAAATGCATCTTTAATTTGGATGACTTCAAAAAGTAAACAAGAAAAAGCAGGCCCTGGCTGGTGTAGCTCAGTGGATTGAGCACAAGCCTTCGAACCAAAGGATCATGGTTCGATTCCCAGTCAGGGCACATGCCTGGGTTGCAGGCCAGTTCCCAGCAGGGAATGCATGAGAGGCAACCATACATTGATATTTCTCTCCCTCTCTCCTTCTTTTCCCCTCTAGATATAAATAAATAAAATCTTTTAAAAAAAGAAAGAAAAAGCATAACTTTGGCTATCCACCAAAGCAGAGATGATGACATATCACTCAGTCTAACCCAGAAAATGAAACAAACCAATCTGTATTTATCACCCAGGACCACAGTTGTCAAATATATCAGCATAAATAGCAGAAACTAGATTGTACAAATAGGATAAGCCTACATAAAAATAGATACCAAAAATAATTTCACTCAGATAGGTAGATAGACTTTTTTCTTTTGTGTTTCCAAGGACTGCTGATTCTGAATAGCAGAGTGGGACCTCAGAACTCTACTGGTTCTCAGGGTGTATGTGTAACTAAGCCAGGAAAGCTTAAAGTGTTGTTTCACAGTAGCAGCCTCAGCTTTGATTCATTAGATATCTTTTGGGGGATATCTTTGATTTATAGTTGTTCACATCTCTGACTTACCCCATAAAACAGATTTTAAGAGAGGCTTTTTAAAATTATTATTTGTTTGCCCCCCACTTTAGAAGTCTTTTATGACATAGGCAATTGTCTATGATATCTTGAAGTCTCTCCATCCAAGCTGCTCAGGAAATGCGAGCCCTGAATTATAGCTCATTTGAAGTTCAAACAGACCATAATTCAAGTATGACAGCAAGTCCACTGTCATTTCCAAGGCAGCTCACAAAGCGAAGTTTTATTTAATTGGACAAGCACAAGAAGTAAAATTATCCAGGTGCCCTGTTTGTCTGAAGCCATTTGTCTGGACCTTGCCATCAGTTAGCATTTAAGTCAAAGAGAAACAAACTAGGGGAGATGGCCCCCTGAAGAATGAAGGTCACGATGAAATTGTAATACACAGGATCTGAAAGAATGATTTGGGGATAAAAATGTGGCATAAAAGAAATGTTCTTCCTCACTTTTATATAAAATATTCCAAAACAATTTGGAGAAAATTGTCATGAGGCTAAAGTTATAAAATAAATTCAGATGAACAGACCCTGCTTCTTTGACTTACTATCTTATTCTTTTCTTAACATTTTATGTTTAAGGCTAGTATTTAGTACAAGTCTAACACTAACAGTACTAGCTTCCAACAGTATCAGTCATCCCTCATCAGATTGATTCGGAGAGGGAAATTTGATAGGTGATTTCTAAGAAATGGAAATTGTGATCACCAGTCTTGAGCAAGATAGTGAATAGCCTTAGTGTTCTTCACAAATTGGTGAGTTTTTGGTTCCTTGGGAGGGATGTAATGGGATTTCCACAAAGAGCTGACATGAGGCACTTTGATTCATTTTTAGTGATAGTTCCAACACTTTCAGCTTCGTAGAGGATGGATGAGTTTTAAAGGAAGGCGTGCTTGGCTTCTTTCAAGGGTATACTGTAGTTTTTAGTTACAATGATTGTTAAAAGTATAGTATTAAGAATTAAATAATAAATAGTGTCTAAAACCATAGATATCAGGCAAGTAAGGCTCATTCATGAGTTTTGCTGGCAGGATTGAGAGGTATCGGACTGAAAAGTCATCTTCCACCCCAACTGGGGCAGCAGTTGTCTTTTCCAGCTACGTCTTACAATATGCCAAAGAGGGCTTAGAGGAAGAATAAAAAGCAAGTTTGTTTTTAAAGCTCACTCTCGACACAGGCACCTGACTTGTTTTGGCCAGTAGAATGGCAGGTGGTGTTCATACTGAAGCTTGAAAAACTGCTTGCATGAGTCTATCTCCTCTTTTGGAATCCTGCTACTATGAATACAAACCAAAGCTAACCCTTCAATGGTAAAAGACCACAGGAGGGAGGGAGTGTGTCCCAGACAGCCAGCACAGAACCATCCAAACATTCAGCAACTCAACCAAGATCAACAGGAACTCTTATCCAACTGTAGCTGACTGCAGACGCATGGTGAGCCCAGCAGAGACTGGCCTACATCAGCAAAATTGCTCAATCACCCCACAGCCTCAAGAGAAATAATATATATTGAGTGTTGCATAATACTGAGGTATTATGATTGTTGGATAGACAGCAGTGATGTGGCAACAGTTAGCTGACACACCAGCCTTTGGAAAGTGGTCAATAAATGCTAGCTACACACTCTCATATTTCATTGACTCTAAGGTGTTTTGATGATGGTGCCTTCTTAACTTTTCCAGAAGCTGTCTATAGGAGATTTTGCACAATAGCTCTACAACTGCCATCTGGCTGACACCGACAATTTTATTCCATTGATTCTAAGATAAATCCTGAATTTAAAAAACATTAAAATGCAAAAATTCTGCTTACTGTGGGAAATTTTACCAAAACTCAGGATAGTAGGGATCTATGAGTGTAGCTGAAGCTCAGCTCCTGGAGACCAGAGCATGTTGCAGAAATAAAGGTTGACAGCATGCTACAATATGGAATCAGAATTTGAGGTTAGCACAGAGAATCTGAGGTTAGACCTAGAGAGAGGGTGGTAAATGGACCCCTTCATTTAATCGAGTCAGTGCTGTCCTTTTTGATCTCCTAAGTGAGCAGAGGAGAAGAGGTTTGCGTGATTCGTGAGGGTTCTTTAAATTGCCTAAACATTACAACAATAAAGGCTTCAGAAATAGAGCTTTCTTTCACACGTAAGAGTTTGAAGATATAAAATATGTCCCCTAGGGTCTCCTCATTCTGAATTAGGATAGTGTTTGATTAAGCTGCCCACAAATGGTATTGGGACAGCCAGGAAGAGTTTAAATACTACATTTAAAAGCATTCATTGTATGTTTGCTTTTTACGTATCCTAAGGGTTTATATTCTACCCAGAGACAAGTTAATATTTTATTCTGTTATCTCAATCTTTTATAGGTTTTAATACCATGGGGTAAACAGGGTTAAAATTGGAAATTTATACTTTT
The DNA here is from genome assembly GCA_004027735.1 of Carollia perspicillata. Taxonomy (NCBI): domain Eukaryota; kingdom Metazoa; phylum Chordata; class Mammalia; order Chiroptera; family Phyllostomidae; genus Carollia; species Carollia perspicillata. Next base: position 25,418 of record PVKM010006774.1, read on the forward strand.
AATGGGTGTTTACAAACACCACAAGAAAATCAATACTTTCATTTTATTGTTATACATCATTATGGACAAAAAAAAATTCCCCAGGTTGAGTTCTTCCATTGGCTCCAAATAATCTTCACCTGCTGTAAAGAAAAACATTCAAAAAAACAAAACAAAACAAAACAAAACACGAGGTTCTCTAAACCTCTGCTGTGGACTTTGAGGGTCACTGCAGTGATGAGTATCTCCGAACGGCTGGGAAACACAATGGCCCTACAGGGATCTTGGCTGGCCCTGCCATGGTGAAATCCCTGAAGGAAGTGGTTTGCAGTCAAGAGGAATTAGCATCCTGTAGTGGGACACTAAGCTAATTCAGAATCTATTTTCTGCCTAGGGATTCCTCTTACTCCCTTGTGCCCATGTCTCAAGAAGTACCATTGGCATTGTTAATTACTGGACTTGGGAATGAGGACATTGAATTGTTGTCTTTGCCCATGATAGAGCTTTGGTCTTCTACCTGGATCCCTGTGATTCCTAGGGAGGGGCAGAGATACTGACTAGGTAGGGTATAGAGAGAGCATAAATTTAGTGGTTAAAAAGACCTTGGCCCAAATTCCAGGTCCACCATATACTGGCTGTGTGACCTTGGCTAAGTTCTGTGTATCATGTTCAATGGCAGAGAAGGTATAAATTCCCACAGTCAAGTCTTTGGACAGCAGTGGATGAAATATCTCCTGGATGTAAGGGGAGAGATAGGTCCACATGCTCTCCCCTCTCTTGGACTCCACCCTCTGCCCTATGGCATATGCAATTAGAGGACAAGTGTATCCCATGCTAATTAGAAGAAATGTTCCCTCATTACTGTGTAAAACAGTGTTCATTCATTAAAAAGGAATTCTCTCAGTGACTGTAAAAATTAAAATAAGGTCATCAGGAATAGTATATCCTGAAGCAGAAACACAGCATATTTATTTCTATTCTTGTACTTTAAAATCAAAACTATGTTATTTGAAACCATAGTCATGCTAGGGGATGTTTTTTTAAAAAAAATCTCACACAAGGATATATTTTCTTTCTTTTAAAAAAATATACGCAAATATATTGAAATAAAGAACAGACTGACCATAACCAGAGGGGAGATGGGAGAGGAATACTGGGGAAAATAGGGGAAGGGTCATCAAGGAACATGTATAAAGGACACAAGGACAAAGCCAAAGGGAGTAGGATCGAGGGTGGGCGGTGGGGGTGGGTGGGATGGGGGGGAGTGAAGGGAGGGAAACAGAGACAACTGTACTCAAAAAGCAATAAACAATTGTAAAGTAAGTAAACACATAAAATTGATTTTAGAGACAGGGGAAAGGGAGAAAGAAACATCAATTGGTTACCTCCCACATGCACCCTGATCGGGGGATCAAACCTGCAACCTAGGAATGTGCCCTGACCAGGAACTGAACCCACAGCATTTTGGTGTATGGGACCAATGCTCCAACCAAATGAGCCACCTGGCCAGGGCCACTCTAGGAGATTTTAAGATGCTTCTCCTTGCCTCTTTTCTGGAAACATCATAGCTTGGAGTCCTTGGACTCTGAGGCCATTTTAATAATTTTCTCTGCCTTTTGGCAATGGCAGGAAGTGAAAACTAATTGCTTTGTCAAACATGTGCCTTATTCCATTGATACAAGGCCAATGTCTAAAAGAAAATGTGTTCTTTACTTTGAAAATTTAAATGTATTAGAGTGGTCACCTACTCATGTCTCAGAAGCTGTTCTTATTTGAAAGCCAAGTAGAAACAAGCCAAGTATAAACTCTACTTTGTCAAAACTGAAAAATAAACTGTATACATAAATAAATATTTTTTAAAGGTGGTAGAGAAATTTAATAGAAAGCTGTCATTAGCCCTGGGAATATGGCAGCAAGAACCACAGTTAAGATTCTGCCAAAGAGACGATACGAGTAATGCATGTCTGAGCTTCATACATTTCCTTACTTTGATCAAGAGTCAAAATGTCATTTGATCAAGAGTCAAAGTTCTAAAAAAGAGGATCCAATTGCAGGATTCAGTCACAAACCCACATCCGGGCTTTTCCAAGAGGTAGAAGAGGAACAGTGTGGCCTCTTTGGCTCTCATCAAAGGGAGTTGACAGAGGGAAGTGGGTCTTAATTTTTGCCAAGATACCACATTTTAGAAAATTCACCCAAATAGTAGATGGCAGTGCTACAGGACAGAGACTGAGAAGAGTTGAATGCTAACTAGCTGGAAACAAAATGTTTCTCCTAGAAACAAACATAAAGAATACATATGTTATGTATGTTATATGAATGTGTACGTATCTTGCTTTATATAACATATAGGTTTCTGAAAAAAGCTGTATTTATAATGCCTTCTATTTAAGTTGTAGAAGAGTAACCATTTATTTGCAATAATTTGGGCGTTACATCTTTTCACAACTAGCAATAAAAAAATAAAGCCTTAAATTGACTTTATTTAAAAATAGAATTGTCCCTTTATGACTCTCTTTAAGGGAAAGAGGCTGAATATGTAATTGAGTTGCCTTGGGGAAGGGAATTATGAATTCTGCCAGCAGGAAGTTCCTCTCTTGCTCTCTTGAGTAGATCTTGATGAAGATTCCATCACAGATCTCATTATTTTAACCAGACAATTGCCTCTTAGAAAATGAAATGTTCTGGGATCCTTTCTCTTTTCTTCGTTTGCTAAGTGTGCATGCATGTATGTGGTTTTTCTTTGCAACAATGCATGCTATTTCAACTCTGACTAGAGTGATTGATTTGGTCTTTGTTTACAATGGATCATTTTGGTTAGTTTAGTGCCTGCTAGGGGCCTCTACATCTTCTTTAAAGTCTACTTCTGGTGATGAGGCTTTCCTTGAGGACCACCAGGGCACATTTTCCCTTTTTCGGAAATCTCCTGGTGGCCCAGAAATCTCACACTTGCTATCCTGTTCCAGTGTCCTTGGCTCCTTGTGGGTCATTCATCCCCTCCTGGTCCACACGTTCTGGCACTTCTAGAGGGCTCCTGCCTGGTAAGACCCAATCTGACCTGCTACTCGGGGAAATTGATACTGTTATTCGTTGTTCATGCCTGTGGATTACAAGCTTAACAAAATGTTTCCCTCCCTTTATCCCTTTCAAGAAATATTGACAATTGGTAACTGTCATTTTTGTGGGCATCTCTCAGAGGCTGTCCACTTGGCCTGGCCATCATGGGTGGCTGTGACCAAAGCCCAGAGCCTCCAGCTGGCCTGGAAGTCACAGAGCCGAGCAACATAAGGGGTTTCTATCCTTGCGGAATCCAAGCCTGAGAATTTGAAGGCCCAGTGAATTTTTCTAAGTGATAAAATTTGTCACTGAACTTGTTAAGTTAGCACATTAAAATAAAAATAAAGCATAAAATAAACTACCACCAAACTTCCAGCAGTTAACAACAGACTTTAAAAAAGAAAGAACATTTTTATCAACTAAATGATAGTAGCACAGAATCTCAAATGAAAGGACAATCATTTATTTTGGATCCATTTAGCTTTATGGAAAATATACTTTACTTTCTTATTTTTTATATTTAAAACATGCTTCATCGAACCCTTCAACACTACAATGTACAATAAGGATGAATCTCACAAACGTAATGGTTTGTGAAAGAAGCCAGACATAACGTAGTTCATACTCTATGGTTCTGTGTGTGGAAATAACATCAACAGGAGAAGCTAATCTCTGCTGACAGCAGCCAGGGCACTGACTGGGTCATCATCTAGGGGTAGGAGGGGTGTGTCTGGAAGGGAGTGAAGGAGGCTGCATTTCCAGGATACCAGTAATGTTGTGTTTCTTGATCCAGGTGATGTTACACACTTCAGTTTATTTTGTGAAAATTCAGCATGCCATACACTATTTAATGGGTACTTTGTGGTATATTATGCTTAATTAAGATAAGGAAAAAATAAAGGATATATCATTAGAGCTTTGTATAGACCTACAGACACTTGGAAAGCATGGATCTGGTTTGATTTTCCTTTTGACAGGGGCAGAAACCAGGTACATGAGATGGAAATGTTATTGTTCAAAGTCATGAAGCAAATAATGATCCAACTGGGAACTGAGCCCAGGCTTCCTCAGCTTAGTCCAGCGCCCTTGCCATGCTGCTGACTCCAGCATCCTGAGAAAATCATTGTGCTTTCGGCATCTCTACCCAGAGGGGCCTGGCTTACTTTAGGGTGATTGATTGTTCAGGTGTCGGGCATTTGGTAGACATTCAGTCTTACTTACGGAGTGAGACCTAGAATGGATATTATTAATACCTTCTTAAGACAGCACTCCTTAATAGATAGCTGTCTCTTTTGTATATACATGTATGTCTTTTGGCCATTTTATGATCTCTTTAAGAAAAGAAATTTCTTCCCTCTTTTTCCAAAGCAAACCCCACGCCTTCAACATTTGAAGCTTTCTAACCCTTCTTATCTCTTCTCACATTTGCATAATCTAGTCCACCTAGTTCCTTTTGTCCTTATCAGTCCTCCCCGTGCCTAGAGATATGCTCAATTTTCCTCTCTCTTAGAAATAAACAAGATGAACAAAAGCAAAGCCAGACAAACAAAAGTAGCTCCTTTTTGGTCCCCTGATAATAAGTAATCAGACGTTTATCAAATGCCCCTGATGTGTCCAGATGCCACCCCACCCACAAACTTCTACTATAACTTGGGTTACCTATGTTTTGCTATTTTGTTTCTTTGCTTGCTTTAAAGTTATTTTTTATTATGATAAATTTCTCGTGCTGGAATTACTGAGGCAATGTGTATATCACTTTTATGGCTCTGGTTACATGTTTCCATTGCTCTTTTGAGGGATGGAAAAATTTTACTTTGCTGTCAATACTGGCTGAGTATACCAATATCCTACAACTTTGTCTAATTCTTTTTAATCATCACTGATTTTGTTATTTGTTGGATGGGACCTGGTAATTATATTAATATAACTTACATATGTTTAATTACTATGTAGTCAATTTGTTCCCTTCAGGTAGTATTACAAAGATACTTTTTTTTTTAATGTCATGGTTCTGATCTTTTTCTTCTATAGTTCCCTTTAATATTTCATATAATAATGGCTTGGTGATGATGAACTCCTTTAGTTTTACCTTTCTGGGAAGCACTTTACTACCCTTTGATTCTAAATGATAGCTTTGCTGGATAGAATAATCTTGGTTGTAGGTGCTTGCTTTTCATCACTTTGAGTACTTCTTGCCAGTCCTTTATAAACTGCAAAACTTCTTTTGAGAAATCAGCCAAAAGTCATATGGGAACTCCTTTGTAGGTAACTCTCTCCTTTTCTCTTGCTTCTTTTAAGATTCTCTCTTTATCTTCAACCTTTGGCATTTAGTTATTATGTGCCATGGTGTGGTCCTCTTTGGGTGTAACTTGTTTGGGATTCTCTGTGCTTCCTGGACTTGTATGTGTATTTCCTTCACCAAATTAAGGAAACTGTCTTTCATTATTTTTTCAAATACATTTTCAATTTCTTGCTCTTCCTCTTTTTCTTCTGGTACCACTATGATTCAGATATTGGTATGTTTGGAGATGTCCCAAGGTTCCATAGTCTATCCTCATTTTTTTTTAAATTATTTTTTCTTCTTGCTGTTCTGATTGAATGCTTTTTTAAATCTTCCTTATGTTTTAAGTTGTTAATTTGATTCTCTGCTTTATCCCTTCTACTGTTGTTTCCCTGTAGATTTTTATTTACTTCACTTAATATAAGCTTCCTTTCTGCCTGTGTTTTTTTTTTTTTTTAATGATGTTGCAGTATCCATGGAGTTCTTTGAGTATCCTGATAACTAGTGTTTTGAACTCTGCATCTGATAGGTTGCTTATCTCCATTTAGTTTAGTTCTTTTTCTGGAGTTTTGTTCTGTTCTTTCATTTAGGCCACATTTCTGTCTCCTCAATTTGGCAGCCTCTCTGCGTTTGTTTCTGTGTATTAAGTAGAGCTGCTTTGACTCCCTATCTTAATAGCATGACCTACTGTAAAAATGTGCAACTATAAATTGTATGTGGCAGAGCCTTAGGTAATCACTAGGGCAGGGCAACCCATCTCACTGCTTTGTGGCTGTGTGTGAGGTAGGGCTCAGAAAGGAGGTAGTTCTACTGTTTGGCCTCTAGAGATTTTCCCATGAGAAAGCTATCTCTCAGCACTTGCCCTGTTGCCTTTCTCCTTGTATGCTACTTGTAACTTTCCAGCTGCTGCCCTGGTGCTGAATCCCAGAGGGGGTGGGTCTGCATAAGTCCTAAAACTTTGCAGGCCCTTTAAGAGGACTCTCCTGAGAATCCTTCAGTTGCTTCCGCTGCCCCAACCCCCACTGGTTTTTATAGCAAGAAGTTATGGGGACTTATCTTTCTGGCACTGAAACCCTGGGCTGAGTGGTCTTATCTGGGGCTGGAATCCCTTACTCCGGAGGTATGCCTCCCGATTTTTATCCACCACACGTGAATGTGAAACACCCTTAATACATGTTTCAGGTATCTGTCCCTGGCTCCACTCTTTCCATGTCATCTTCTCATTGGCTAGGTTTGAAGGATTCTGTCCACACCACAGTGACTACTTTAATTACTGTCCACACCACAGTAATAACTTTAATTACTTTAATTACTTTAATAACTTTAATTACTGTGGTGTGGACAGAGGTACAGAAGAGATCCCAGTGGCACAAGTACAGAGAAGGTCTCTAAGGCAGGGCCCATTCCTGGGCTATGAGAAAAGGACTCTTTAGGCCTAAGGAGATGCACATGTTGCCTGCTTCCTGTACTCCTTCCCTCATAACCCAACCAACTACGAGACATATTAAAATCAACTAATGGTAGGCCAGAAAGGTAAGAAGCCCTTAGGAGTCTCTTCAGTACAAGGCTGACAGATAGGAATAGGAATGGGAATGGGAATGGGAATGGGAAAAGGAAAAGGAAACAACATGACAGGTGGTTCATAGGCTAACTGTATGTACATGAGAATTAAGTTTATTATATTAAAAATGTATTGAGTTTAACATTTTGCAAAAACATTACACATATTTTGAAATAAATTGAAACACGATCCAAAGGTATAAACTCTGAAATGATGATTATTTTCCATTTTTATTTCTGAGAGGCACCCTGTGTTGAGGTTTTATATATATATAAATGGCACTTATATATATATATATATAAGTGGCACACACACACACACACACACATATATATATATAATGGCACATATATATATATATATGGCACTTATGTAATTTATAAGCATTCAAGAAAGAGGGAATAATGTAATGATATTTACCCAATTTTATCAAATTTATCAAATTCTCAGTGAGTCTGTTTCCCTGGCTACCTTTTCCTAAAGAGTCTCAAAAACAAAACAAAACAAAACAAACCCTGGAGAGGTAAACTCTAATTCCTAGGAAGCCTGCGGCAGCTTTTACATTAATAACTAAGGAGATTTTTCTTCTCCCGGGAATTTGAAATCTTGCTCTTGCCCTCTGTCTTCCACTTCTCTAAGGGGAAATATTATTGTCAAGCATATTCTTAGAGCTGCTTAAAAAAACATACTCAGCAACATGTCCTAACAGAAATATAGGCAAAAAATAAGGATAGCCTATTTCTAGGCAAAAGTACAAGAAACATGCATAGAACATAAATCAAGCTCATATGAACTTGCTGCTTCTCCCATTGTCCTAAGGGCCATCAAAGTCAAGAGTTTTATTCTCCCTCTGTTTGGCTTAATATTTTAATTATGGAATATTTTAAATTTATCTAGAAAATAAAAGCATGATGAACTCCTAAGTGCCCTAACTCATCCTCAACAATTATTAACATATTTACATTTTATATATACTCTTTAATCACACTGAACCCCAACATACACAGTGGATGTGGACTGTGGACTATTTTTTCTGCATTGCCAAGACACTATATCATTAGCCTAAAAGTGTGCATATATATGTATTTACATACATATACATACTTTCCGATGGCATTTCTTATTTTCTTGGCTGAATCCATAGGTACTGAAGTAATATGACTTTGCTAGATCTTCCGTTTGTTAAGCACTATCTTACTGAATCCTTACAATAGTGCCATTATTATTTTTTTAGATTGTATTTATTTATTTTTAGAGAGTGGGAAAGGAAAGGAGAAAAAGAGGGAGAGAAACATCAATGTGTGGTCACCTCTCAAGTGCCCTCCAATTGGGGATCTGGCTTGCAACCCAGGCATGTGCCCTAGACTGGGAATCAAACTGCAACCCTTAGGTTCACAGGCCCTCGCTCAATCCACTGAGCCACACCAGCCAGGGCAATGCTACCATTATTATTAATTCCATTTTATAGGTGTAGAAACTGGTGTGATGAAACAAAGGCACTTCCCCAAGGTCCCAGAGCTGGTAAATGGCCAGACCATTATTTGAAGGGACATCTACCAGAAAACTGATCAGTACCCTTTAACCAATACTTACAGTTTCCTCAAAAGAGTTAAATTTCCCTCTTTCCTAAAATAGCTTTGTTGTTTGTTTTCCATGCAAGAAGAAGCAAGATAAGCCCTCATTTTTTGCTCTTTGCTGAGGTAGAAAAGTAAAATACCCAAGGTGCTGGCAGTGATTGTGCTGAAAGGATGTCATGACCAACAGCCATAGGTCAGCTCAGGGCATCCATCTGGGATGATGGGGCATAAAAAGAGGGGAGGGGAACAGTTTATGTCAGCTCCACTCAGAATAAGAACAAATAGATCAATGTTTACCAAATGAAACTTGTCGAGAATAGCACTTATCTCCTAAGTCCCATTGGTATCACAAACTGAAACAGGAAGTGAAAAGGCATTAAAATAAGTGATCCGAAAGTATTTTTAAAAACAACTATCAGCACTTTGAGCCAAAGGAACCACTCACCCACCCCTTTCTTCTATATTCTCGAAGTTCAAACTCATGTATCTTTTGTGGTAGGTCAGCACTAAATTTGGGCAATTACTGCTAAGTGTTAGACACTACTACTTAAGTTTAAACAATAAAAAAAGAATTTGCAACATATGTGATTGTTATTTTTGCAGGTAATCCATTGCTAGACCTGGGTGAACTTGAAAACATGGCAAATGTGTGTGTGTGTGTCTGTGTATACACACACACACATGTCAAGTGTTACTTTTAATTTAATTTGCTAGATAGAAATGATTAAGTGAGATATCCAGAATCCTTTCCCATGAACTGACAAGATTTTGCTGCTCTTAATCTCTCTTCCTCCCTCATGCTCTTGGAAGGTATCCGGGGAAAGGGCAAGAGGAGAAAACAACAGGGGTAATGGTTTCCTTTCCCTCTTTGTTGTCATTGGTACCTAGAGTTATGATTGCCATGTAATTTTATAGGGCTGAGGGCTTTTTAAAAGGGTTTTAAGGAGAGCAGAGTAAAGGTTATTGTAGCGGGTGTTGAAAAAGTTTATGAATACATTCTACTGCATGTATATATCACAGTTGCTTTATTCAATCATCTGTCGATGGATTTTTCAGTTGTTTTCATATCTTGGTTATTATGAATAATACTGCAATGATGATAGGAGTGCTGATGTATTTTTCAAGGTCTTGATTTCAGTTCTTTTGGATAAATACCCAGAACTTGGATTGATGGATCATATGGTGGCTCTATTTTTAATTTTCGTGGAATCTCCATACTGTTTTCTGTAGCAGCTGCACCATTTTGCATTCCCACCAGTGGTGGGTACGGGTACCAGTTTTTCTACAGCCTCACCAGCACTTGCCTTTTTTTTGTTAATTAATAGCTGTCCTAACAGGTTTGAAGTAATCTCTAATCAGGGTTTTGAAATACATTTCCTAGAAGTGAGGAGCTGCTGGTCAGCAAGCACAAAGTTTTACTTACACAAATGAATACATTCTAGAGATCTGCTGTACAACATTGTACCTCTAGTCAACAATATTGTATTAGGCTCATAAAAGTTTGCTAGGAGACTAGACCTCATCTAAAATGTTCTTATCACATTTAAAAAAACATATATGAAGAGATCCAAGTCATTTTGTAATTACTTTTGTAAGCCTGGATTATACATCTTTCAGTGGTTCCTTTCCAGTGTTCCAGGCCTGAACCATATGTCATAACAACACATCTCATCTGCAGAAAGAGGTAAGCTATGTTTTCCCTCTACATTCTTTCCTCTTGTGTTGACTTTTGTGGACAGTAGAAAGTATTGATTTGAATGCTGGGTCATTGAAGTGTAACAGTCCTGAATATGCTCTAAGTAAAATTGTGGTAAATGCAATGTGTAAAGAAGGGCTCACAGTTTTGAAGGACTCTGGCTTCAGTTTTTGAAGTTGTGTGTGTATTGTCTGCAATTAAGATCCCAACTGAGTTAGTCACATGGTATAGAACTAAAGATGCTAACCCTTGAGATAGTTTATGTAGTGAGCAAAGATATTCTTTTAATGTGCAGTTAGACATGACATATATTAGATTTTTCTGAGCTTCCCTGTTGGGATTCTGTTTGAAATCTCGTTCTGGTGTCTTTTGAAATGTTTTATGAAATAACATTATGTGATTATAATAAAAATTTTGAAAATGTGGAAAAAAAGATCCCAACTTAAAGTCCTCTTCCATTCTTTCAAATTTTGTCTTCCCAAGGCTGCTCCAGTCAGGTACTGCCTTCAACTGTCTTGTCTGAGAGCCTCATTCACAGGGACTGGGATTTACTACAGAGGTGACTGGTATTTTTGCAAAATAGTTGGCATCCAACCTGTTGTGTTTGGCAGAGATGTTAGTAACCTTGGGAGAAGTTCAGCAGATGTGACTGAGGAAGAGAGCAGGGAATTCTGCTGCTCATCAGCCATATCAACAGGGAGCAAAGAGTGCTGCTTTTACAGGGTCTTGCAACGAGTCTGCCAACACATCATCTTCACCAATGTGTGTACGTTAGCACACCCTTGTACCGTCAGACCAGACTGAATTTAATTCTCGTCGTGAATCATCTCCCACTCCTATGTATTCTTTTAAGAATGAGATAGGCTTAAGAATTAATATGTTGACTTCTATGTGCAAACCATTTACTCAAATGTGATCACAATGTAATGTAGAAATAGATAAAACAGAGTCAGGACTTGAAAGGGCTGTTTACAAAGTTAAAAACAAAATTCTTTCCAAATCTTTTACCTAACGGATTGGAAACTCCCATTTAGGGACTTCATTCTAAGTAATTACTGATCATTCTTTTATTGTTTTTTTCTTTTAAATTTTGCTATAAATCTAAGTGAGCTCAGAGTAAAATTCCCCCACTTAAAAAATAATATCCAAGTAGGTTGCTTTGAAAAAATATATTCGAAGCATATCTGTGTGGTAATTGCGAATTGTTACTCAGCTTATTAAACAATCACACTTCAAATTTTGAGCTTCTCTTTTCTGTAAGGAGTTTCAACTTGCTGAGGCTCAATTCATAAAAAATCTTGTTAAGAACATAGCTAGATTGTAAAACAGAGTAGGCGCATGACAGCGCCTACAGCAGAATCTTAGCTGCACAGATTATCTCTAACCCTGAAGCTGCCTTTGTGTATTAAAAGAAAAAAATTAAAGCTTATGTTTTTCTCAAGATAATTTACTTCTCTTTGACAGAATATTGTGTTGATAAACTGATTTGTCAGAAAGAATAGACATCTTATTGCTGGCTATGTGATTTTTTAAAAAATAAATACACAAATACCTAATGCTGGTGATTTGCTGATAGTCTTTCTGAGTTAGTCTGCAGTACAACTTGCACAGATATATGCAATGGATCTGTGGTTGGGTGGTTTGGAGGACTAATGAGGCACTTTTTCTGATCTTACTCTTTAAGTCTTGCCTGCTGGGAGTGGAGTGATTCTGGACATTTGAGGTACATTGGATGATGCTCAGGTATCTTTTCTGGCAGAGGTAGAAAGCCTAGGAGTTACAGTAATTTCTACAGAATACCTTGAAATATTGATACAAAGATAACACATTTCATGCTGTATCAGATGTCATCTTATATTATGTTCTAGCAAGTTGAATCAAGCTTTGAGGATTAAATACTTATGAAAAAATGCTCAAAGTAGACTTAAAATTTTTTTAACCCAATAATTTAGTTTCTTCATAACAGTTGGGTACCATGCCCCTTTTAAATCTTATCAGCAGAAGTGCTCCATCCAGTTTGTTGATGTGTGAATGTTGGTAATCTCTTCCCTTCTCTGACACAAGGTCAAATGTTATCAGTTGTCTTAACCGGGGGCTCCCTTTCCACCAGGGGAAGAAACCAAAAAACTGAAAGCAGTCATGGTTCTCATTGGAATGTCCATACAGAGGGTAAAGAAAGGTAGGTTTACAGTTGTTTGTGCAGAAAATAATATAATACTTAATAAATAAAAATATAAGAATAAACTCTGTTTCATATACTCACAACTGTAAATCTACTTCTGTGCCCGCCTTATATATTCTTTTTCTTCTTCTGGGTATATTACAGGATTGCACTTGAAATCATGTGCGACCATTGAAATTAGGCAAGGCCTCTCCACGTGTTTCATCCAGTGAAATGTGTATGGAAGTAACAGGCGTACTTGGAAAGACACTGATTCTTGCACTTTCCATTGAGCCTTTGACTTGAACAGAGCCTCCAGCTAATGAGTATGTAGTATGGGAAAGAAATAAGCCTTTCAGCCACTGAGATTTGAGTGGCTTCTCAAATGTGAGTTTTTATGAGAACCACTTAGAGGGCCTTTAAACAGGTTGCTGAGCCTCTGTCCAGAGTTTCTCATTTAGTTTGTTGGTATAGGATCTGAGGGTCTCCAGCAAGCAACTAGGAGATGCCAATGCTCCTGGTCCAGAGACCACACTTTGAAAACAACTGAGAAATAGCAAATTGATAAATAGAGAGGGGTTAGAGTTGAGGCACTTATGTATTTAACTCAATGAATAAAAATAATAAAAATATAGGTTAGTCATTTCTTATATGGTAGGCATTGTGTTTCTTCACAACAACCCTAAGAACTAGGTTACACTAATATCTCCCATTTTACAGAGGGGACACTTAAGAGTTATAGAACTTAAACTATTTTCCATGGTCATTCAGAGTGCAATTCTCATAGTCCATGTCCATGGTCATTCTCATAGCTGGAATCTAAGTTTAAGGAAGCCTAATTTTAAAGATTGTGCTTTTATTATCCTTTCTAAAAAATGATTCAGACTGTTTAGGTTTTTTTTGATCACCTAAATGATGCTGGCTATCACAGTACTGAGTTTTGAACATATTCTTCCACTCCAATATAATTAGGCTCTTTCTAGGTATGGTGCAGGCCACAAAGAAAAACACATTCCCATATGTTTTCATGGAATTTATAATCTGTGAGAGTAAGTATCTCTGAAGCAAAGCAGATTATAAATGCCATAGGACATAAAGTAACAAGGACTATGGGAGTCAAGAGGAGGAAGGGATTCCTTCCAGAGGGTGGAAGAGAACCTGTGAATTGGACTCTAATATTTATAAACTTCATAAATTTTGCTAATAAACACTGACTCACAGTCCCTACTTCTACCACTATCTCATTAAGTTTAGGGGTTAGGGATGCTTTTGTATATAATAGTTTTTTGGTAAAAAGTTTACAGACCTAAAAGAGTTTTCTCATTGCTTGGTTTTCATTCTGTTGAAAAGAGAGACTTCTGAATAGTTAACTTATTCGGACCTACCAGATTGTTTAAACCAGACCTGTTATTTATTTATTCCTCAAATATTTAGTGATCGCTTACTGTGTGTCATGTAAACTTCTACTTGCAGTAGTGGATAATGAGAATATTAGGGATTCCAACCTTTCTCTAGCCTCAAAAAGTGGAAGTTGGCTCCCACCTGTGTTCATCACTGTGGGAGTCAGAATTCAAATATTCAGGATGTGAGATAGCTCTCCATGGGGTGTGGTTGTGGGGTGCAGTGAGGGGGATACCTTTGGAAAGAGTCAACACTCAACACATTCTCTCAGTGCGGAGGCCTTTCCCATCAGTGCTACCTAAGGGGTCTGTCACCTGAAGGAAGGGACTTTTTTCTTTTTCTAGTTTTCACATGGCTACTTTACAGTCCATGGATGTCCCTCTCTAAGGGTTTAAGTATCTGAGGGTTTATTTCTCTCCTTGTCTTTTCTTGGATTCTCCACCTATCTTAAGTTTATTTCTCTACTCTGCACTACTCTTTGCATTTTCTGTTGTTGTTTTTTTTTCTGATCCTCTCATGGAGGGAATATTGCAAATCACGCAGTTTTTAAAAAAGGAAAATGCTTTGTTTATTACACTAATAAATTCCCTTTATGTTTGCCATATATTCAGAGTGAGTCTGAAGAATTTATATGGAAATTAAGGCAGGGCCACATGTGCCTAGTTAGACAGATATTTCCATAAAAGGAGACAAGTGTCTGCTAGAATGGGAGGAGGGGTGGGCTGGGGGAGGAATTTCTCCTTAGCTGTTTCTGTGGGTTAATTTAGGGGCTGGTGTCTCATGGGCTCCCATCTCTTGGGCCACTTCCCTTCTTCACAGAAAAGGGGAGGGTAAATTATTTTTTATATTCAATGAAGTACTCAGATTAACCTCCCTCCTCATTGTGACATACTTAATGTCAAATTTAAGTAAAGCAGGTGTCAGGATTTCAGAAGAATGGCAGAGACTTAGCCACTTTACTGGTATAGAGGCTCTACACCCTGGTTGTGCATTAGAATGTCCTGGAGAGTGAAAGAAGTTTTTATGCCTTCAGACAAATCACTGTTCATTTAGTACTCTTTCCAAATCAACTGGAGGAATAGGGCATAGGTCTCAATGTATCAACAATTAAAATTTAAAATCACTGACCTGTGTTTTTCATCCTGACTGTTTGGCCAATTTAGTAACATGGGCCAAATTAAAGTTGCTCAGCCTTCCTTTTACTACAAAAATACGTGTATAAGATATGGACTCATGTGCATACACAACATGGACCAGGCACAGAGAGACAAACACTAACACATTTAGAAACCTACACTGCACAAAACAGACACATTTCAGGCACACAGATTCACTCACAGAACCTCATGGATAGGCTCATAGATATAGACACACATGGACACAGAAATCCCATGAAAAAGAGAGCCTCGTATATTGATTGGTACACACAGACACAAACACAAACACACACATATTTGGATGCTTTCAGAAGGGCATGTGTGTACACTTAGCCCATCCACACTGAGAGACCATCAGAGATAGTTGTAAAGTGGTAAAGAAAAATCACAGAATGTAACCCATTCATGATAAATTGTATCTCAGTAAAACTGTTGAAAAATAAAGAGAATCGCCAAGATACACTTAGATGACCAGCAGGAAAAAAAAAAAGATGTAAGAGGAGACATACACACTCAGAAATTCTTCTGTCATCATTTTTGGGGGGTCTTTTTATTTGTGTGTATGTGACCAGGTCTTGGGGTGCCATTATGGGTTATTTTCTGTATCTTGGTGGATGTGCATTTCCAAACTTGTGTGAGGGCTTTTCAGGTCTCTTTTCTAGCCCAGATAGGTGATGTGAAAGGCAGGATTGGAATTAAAGCCTCCAAAGACAGAATTGTACACATTTTGGGGGAAAAGGAGATTGTACTTAAAATATTGCTTTTATGAAAAGCCAAGAAGTTGATGAGTAAGTAAAGAGTAGTTCACCGTAGTTTTGGTGCTGACAAGATCCAGACAGCAGAAAACACAATCCTGTGATAGTAATGAAGAAGTACTATCTCTGTGAAGTACAATAAGTTCTCTTGTACCTATCACTCAGTTAATCATATCAAGAGCTATTCAGTGTGATGTCATTTGAGCTTCAAAAACAACCAAGCTAATAGAATTATTTAAAAAAAACACTTTACATTTGCTGAAATTACTACCAAGAGAAGCTATGGAACACTTCTGGGATCCCCAGCCACTAAATGGAATGTTTGGCAGTCAAATTCATGTCTGACGGACTTAGAGTCAGAGCTCTTGGTAGCTGTGCGGCATGACCTTGGCAAACACTGACCTTGGGGTCAATCTGATGGCTAGTTTTATGTGGTGTATGAGAAAACTGAAGGCCAGGGCAGCGAACTACTTTACCTCAAGCTCCCAGAGGCATGCACAAGATGTGAATCTAATATTCTAATTTTGGTTCCAGAGCTTATTTCACCAGAAAAAGGAGCCTTTGGAGCATTTCATGGACTATGTGTGACCTGGACTTGGTGAAGAGACTGAAGCTTGGGAAGTAACACTGATCTAAAATGCAATGGCTATCCCTTGAACATTTTTAGAAGGAGATGTGTTTTCCGCTCGAAGGTAATAGGGACCTCTCGGTTCTTTGTTGCTTCTCTGAGGACCGTGAAACTACTCTCTCTAGCATTTGGTCAGTAACATGTCAAATAATTCTCACTGAGGATTGCATTCTAGCTGCCATGGGGGCATGGCCTTGACACCAGGAAGAGGTCTGTGTGTTTGCCATGTTCTCAGGATGTGAGTCTGGCTCAGATGAAAAATGCCCAATGGAAATCTATCTTGACACATTGTGAAAATTTCTCTACGTTCTCTGCTTAGAACCTGAATGTGATTATAAAATTTCTTCTATGGACAATTAGAAACTGTTAGATTATTCTGAATAAAGCAAGAGTTGGTAAGAACCGTAAAATTACTGGTGTTACAATGATTTGTGACCCTTATCTGATACCTTGTCTGATAAAATCATACCATTTAGTATTTAATTCCATGGATTAGTGATTAGGAAGAAAATATCTGTTGCCTTAGGGAGGTGATAATGGTAGAAAGATTGAGAAACAATGCACTAGACCACACATCACAGATTCTCATATTATTATTTTAAACATGGCAAATTGTAGGCAAATTAAAAAATTAGGAGATTTTCTATGAAATGTAAAATTCCTGGTTGATTTTAAAAACAAACTTAAGAAGACCTGGCAACAGTGGGCCCATGATTCCCATGGCAGTAACTGACCAGACCTTTGCAGCAGCTTACCTCTTGGGTAGGACATGGGCTCTTCTGTCCCTCAAAATCTTCGACATTTCCCACTAATTATGTTTATTCTGACCCATTCACTTATGGAAGTGACCTGTGTGGACACACTGCAATACTCATTTACAGTTCCAGTATTCGGATAAAAATAACTACAAATTTGGAGACAGATGTGTTAGCAGTTCAGGAAGGAAGAAATGAGCAAAGACTGGAGAGCTCAGAGATGGCTTCCTAAGGTGTCTTATAACAAATGACAATGTAGTGAGGGAATAAGGAAGGAACTTTAATGGAGGGTCCATAGAAGATGAACAAGAGGTATTTCAAAATGAAATTCTGGTGGACAACTGTGCAGAGAAAAACTTTAAACATTTAAAATAAAGTGTAAAATATTATATTTACAACCTTAGGTGTGCAAATATTTTCCTTTAAAAAATGGATTTGAGAGAGGGAGAGAGAGAGATCAATTTCTTCCACTTATTGATGCATTCTTCGGTTGGTTCTTGTATGTGCCCTGACCAGGAATCAAATACACAACCTTGACTCTCTAACCAGCTGAGCTACCTAGCCAGGATCAAATTTTTTTCATTTTTAAAAATTATATTTTGTTGATTATGTTATTATTATTGTCCCAATTTTCCCCTTTGCCCCCCCACCCACCTAGCACCCCCATCCATGGGTCATGAATAGGTTCTTTGGCTACTGCATTTTTTATACTGTACTTTATTTACATCCCTGTAGCTATTCTGCAACTGCCCATTTGCACTTCTTGATCCCTGCACCTCTTCATCCTCCCCCCATACCCTCTTCTGACCTGCCAACCATCAAAATGCTCTCTGGATCCATGATTCAGGAAGAACAGAGACAGAATCATAGATTTTCCTTTTTGAATGACCTAAAAAAAGGAATCATAAAGGAAAGAATAAAAAAGTTTGAT
>PVKM010006775.1:0-43273 GCA_004027735.1 Carollia perspicillata
CAATAAAAAAGTTAAAAAAAAAAAAGAAACAAGAATCTCCATGAAAAACTTAAGCCAGAGAAGTTTCTGGAAACCTTAAGGTACAAGGCAGCTTTGGAGAGGTTTATAAGTTCTGCCTCCTGTGAACTGTTACAGCCAGGGAAGAGGCCCCTCCAAGGGGGAAAATCACATGGACAACACCTCATGGTGACCACCATCTGCACCTCCACGAAGTACACACACGGAGAGCCTGGCAGGGGCTGTGTAGACCCCCGGAGGGCAAGACCCTCACCGAGCACAGAGACACTCCAGTACTTGTTGAATGGATGCAGTAGCATGAGACTCTAAACTGGGGTTTGGTCTCAGGACCTTTGACAATCTGGGCTACAGCTACCGTGACTCACCAGCCCTCCCTCCCATATCTCCCCACAGCTGCCCAGACACATGAACCCCGGTGGCACAGGGTCTACCAGATGATCCCTGCCTCTGGGCCTTTGCACATGCTGTCTGCAACCTGAGCACCCTGACAGGTCCAGGGAGGGCAGCTCGCCCCTCAGTTTCATTGAACTCAATCTCATACCCTTTTTTCAATTCACCAAGAGTTTTACAAAGCACAAGGTTCACCAACACCCTTACAATAGACAATACACACTGACATTTCTTCATCTTATTTTAATCTGGTTTTTAAAGTTACTGTGCACAACCCATTTTAGTGATTTCACTGTTTATCAGGTCACAACCTCTGGTTGAAAGGTCACACGAAGCTGTGAAATGTGTGCATCACGGCTGCCCACATCTTCCTCTGGACACAGTAAACCGTTGCTGGCTCTCCCACCTGTATGGCTGAAGACTGCCCTGCCCCACAGCCCTGCCAGTACCTGACACTGGCCAGAGCTAAAGTCAGAGGATCAGATTACTGTGGAATCTCTCCATGGAGCTGTAGCTGGCAGAAAAACGGCCACCAAGGAAGTCCATGTCAGAATCCCCATAATCTGCGGCAACACTCCTTTCTAGGGCAAAAAGGACTTTGCAGATAGGGTTAAGTGAGGGATCTTGAAAGGAGAACATTATCCTGGATTCTCAGGTGGGCTCTGTCATCACAAGGGTCCACCGTATAAGTGGGAGGCGGGAGGGCCAGAAGAGATGTGACCACGGAAGTAGAGGCCAGAATGGTGTGCTATGAAGATGGAGGAAGGGCCCAGAAGGCAAGGAGTGCAGGTGCTTTCAGAAGCTACAAATGACAAAGAACAGATGCTCCCTTGAGCCTCCAGAAGGAACCAGTCTTGACCACACCTTGATCTTAGCCCAGTAAGACCATGTCAGCCTTCCGGCCTCCAGAGCTGTGAGATAATAAATGTGTGTCAAGTCACAAAGTCTGTGGTTACCCATCAGGGCAACAAAGGAGACTAGTGTTTACCTTCAGTGTGCATTTCCCTGATCACAGAGGAAGTGAGGGGTGTTTTCACTTCCACTGTCCACAAAGGTCTCTCTGCTGTGAACTGCCCCGATCTCTCATCGTGTCTCAATGGGATCACATGTCGCCCATGTCACTTATAACTGTCTCTTGGCATGCTGTCTCCCCCATTGGACATGAGCTGGACCTACCAGCACACGGTCTGAAAGGCAGAGAAACCACCAGGGCCTGTGCTTCTCAGCTGGACAAACCCCAATCTGCTGTTGCCCATGGCTGCTAGGCCGTCGAGGACATGGGGACTTCTGCTATCACATTTTGGGGGCCAAAAGCACCAACCTCCAAGCTGGAGGCTAGAAGCTCTGGGGCTGAGGTCAAGGCCTAGTTCTCAGGCCACAGGCTGAGGCGAGGCCTCTATCTACCCTGACCCATGTCTACAAGGAACAAAGATCCAGGCTAACCCACATCCACTGCTCCTCTGAAGGACCCCTGCAGGCTTTGGGATGCAGACCCAGCCACAGAACCAGCCACAGACCCACATGGCACAAGGCAGCCCAGACTGAGGGATCAGAGGACCTTATGTGTAGGCTGCACAGAATGACTTCCTTCCAAAAAGGGGAGTGACTCCACAGTGGACAAACCTGGCAAACACAGCTCAGCCAGGGGACCAAGGTCAACATCAACAGTAATAAGTCACGGTGACTCACGACCCCGGATATGACAGGATAGATGGGCCCTTTCCCTCTGAGGTCTTCCTCATAGAACACATCACCCTAGTCTAACCATGAGAAAAACACCAGACAAACCCCAATTTAGGGGTTTGGGACTTTCTAAAAAATCTCTGACCAATCTTCCTCAAAACTGCCAAAGTCACCAAAAACAAGAAAAATCTGAAAAACTATCCCAGGCCAGAGGAGCTAAGAAGATGTGACAACAAACTGTCACATGGGATCCTGAATGGGGTTCTGGGACAGAGAAAAGACATTAGGGAAAACTGAGGAAATCTGAATATAGAGTGGACTTTAGTTACTAAAAATGTGTTTATTAATTTTGACAAATATACCAGCCTATTGTAAGATATTCATAACAAGGAAACTGCGTGGGGGAGGGGGGTTGAGAGGGTTGGAGGCAGGCGGGGAGAGTTGTTTCTGAGAACTGATCTGCTCAATTTCTCTGTAAATCTAAACTGTTTGAAAAATAAAGTCAGCCCTGGCTGGTGTGGCTCAGTGGATTGAGCACCGGTCTGTAGACTGAAGTGTCACCAGTTCGATTCCCAGTCAGGGCACATGTCTGGGTTGTGGGCCCAGTCCCCACTTGGGGGCACACGAGAGGCAACTAATCGATGTTTCTCTCCCGCTCCTTCTCCCTCCCTTCCCCCCTCTCTAAATATAAATAAAATCTTAAAAAAATAAATAATAAAGTCAAAGTAATTTTTTAAAAGAATAACAAATCAAAGAGGCCCAGGCAGGCTGGGTCTCATGCCTCCTGCTGCCCAAGCTGGCCCAGCCCAGCTGCTGACCTCGCTGTGGGTCCTGGGAAATCTGGGGCACTAAGAATAGAACTCAAGAGGGAGTCCGGCTGCAGCCAGGTAAGAGTCTGCAGTGGTGACCCATCAGATACCAATGCCCCTGTAAAAGCGCAGTGTGACCATTTCTCCTTTAAAAAGATGCAGTCTGACTACTAGATGACATTGTTATTGTTCCCCGCCCCGAGCCCACAGATGCTGACAGAAGCAGCAGAAGGCACAGGCGCTACTTCTCCACCTCCTCTGCAAAGGGCAGGAAGGTGGGGCCACAAGGAAAAGAATCAGGAACCAGAGAAAGATCCAACTACACCTAAACACTGAGGCAACAGGAGCTGCCAGTGTGTAGCAGCATCTCTGGGACCCCACAGCGTGGCCTCCACACCCCAGGTGCAGTACATGGGCTCTCTGATCCTATCAGCTCTCAGCCGCCCAACACTGACCCTTGGAGTGGGTCCAGGGGCTGGGCCTGCACCAGGCCACACTACCCATTCTTGCCCTAGCACTAGGACCAGGGTCCAAGAGGCAGAGAGCTGACTGAGTATCCTATGGACCAAAGAGGAAGGGAGCCATCACCTGCATACTCAGTTCCGTGACCTAGGAGGGCTCAGCTCCTAAATGTGCCTGCTCCTCCCACAGTACAAGCCCCAGTTGGCCCCCAAAAGGGGACAGGTGTCTACTACTGCCCACTGAAGTCTGCAGGGTTTCTGTGCCCCTCACAGGGTGGGGAGGCCACCCATAGCCTTGGACAGACCCACTGACTTGAACATTTGTGGGTTTTTGAAAAATATATATACAGATAGATGAACACAGCTATAAATACAGAAGGGCATGGATGCATAGGCTGGCATTCACATCTCCAAGCTCCATCAACTGACAGGCCAGGGAAGCCATGGCACCCCAGCACTGAGTGTACCCAGCAGCCAGGTGACAGTTTTTCAATATTGTTCTCCAACACAAGGAGCCAGGCTCCTTGGAGAAGTTGTCAACTCCAGGGTTATGTCTGGAAACACACAAGATAAGCCTGAGCATCGCGTGGGGCAGGGAGGAAGGAAGCCCTTGCTAGAGACTCTGGACACAAAGGAAACGCAAGGGAGCCAAACAGGAAGGACGATGGGCACCGGGTAAGCATAGAGAGGATCACTCGAGCAACACGATAGACAGTGACGGTACTGGATAATTACCTGCAGAGAAAACAAACAGGCGTGGGTCTTTACTTAAAAGGGAGGACAGACAGCCTTTTTCTACAAAAGAATTCTAATTCATAAGTGGAGGAGGGCTGAGGGTGACACATGTCACCATGAGAAGGCCCAAGTAATTCCGGTTGCATGTAATTGTTGCAGATCTGAAATCGACAGGCGGGAGTCTGAGGAGAAAGAGGGTGTCGGCATTGTCTCAAATCCCAAAGAGAAAAAGAGGAACCTTCCAGCACAAACTCCCAGACAGCACCATCTCACCAAGGGGTGAAGACTGACACCACTGGTGACGGGACATCAATTCATTGCATGGAGAAAGTATGTGTATTCTATTCCCCAAACACATCACTTCCATCTAGTCATGAGGGAACATCGGACAAAGCGGAGGAACATTCTACAACATTCCTGACTGGTACTCTCCAAAAGTGTCAAGGTCGTGAGAGACGAGAAAGGAATGAGCAATGGTTTCAACCCAGAAAAGCCTGTGGAAATCTGATGACTAAATGTGACACGGCATCCTTGGAGCAGAAAAGGGACATGAGTGGGACAGCTAGTGAAGTCCTAATAACACTCATGGTCTGGGAAATACTATTCCTCCATGTTTCTTGGTCATTTAGTTTGGGCCATTCCTCTGCGGTGAAGAGCTACCATTTGGGAAGGTGGATGTAAGGCACACAGAACTCTATGCACTGTCTTTGCAGCATTTCAGTAAGTTTAAAATCATTTCAAAATAAAAAGTCAAAAAATAAAAACCCTCTACCTCTGTCCTACGAAGCTTGCTGCACAGCAGGTTTCAGTTGGAAGAGGACAGTCCCTCTGAAAAAACATCCAGACTGATAAGAAAAAGTAAGCTGACACCACACTACGACCCAGCTTCAGGACCCATCAAAGACCCAACCTGCTGAATACAAGGTCCAGATCCTTCCTGTTTGAAAGAACTAAAAAAGTGACATTTTTCATAGCTTTTGCATACCAGGCAGAGAACCTCTATTTACAAATATTTCACCAAATCCATGTCTTCACAGACACCAAAATCCAACTGCAGAAGCTGCGGAGGCTCAGTTAGGGAAGCGGCAGGCACCCCAGGTTATCTGGACCCCAGTGAAGAAGGCTCTAGTCTCATTATGTGGATCAGTAAAAGTCACATCATTTTTCTGTGATGTCCACCCCCAAGCCTAGGCATCACTCAGACTGGCAAAGCTACAGTAATCAAGACAGTGTGGTACTGGCATACAGATGTACACAGCAATCAATGGAAGAAGAGTTGACAGTCCAGAAATAAACCCACATGTTCAAAGTCGGTTGATTTTCAGTGAGGTTGCCCAGACCACTTAATGAGAAAAGAACAATCTTTTCAACAATTGTGCTGGGACAACACAGATATGCACATACAAAAGAATCAGGTCGGACCCCTACCTCACGCCACAGACAAAATATGAACTCAAATGGATCACAGATCTAAATGTAAGAGCTAGAACTATAAAACTCTTAGAAGAAAGCACATGAATGAATCTTTGCAACCTTGGATTAGGCAGTGGTTTCTAGACACACAACCAAAAGCACATGCAGCAAAAGAAAAAGATTGGACTTTGATTTCAAAAGACATAATCAAGAAAGTGAAGACAACCATAGAATGTGTGAAGATATTTGCAAATCCTATACATCATATCGGACTTGTACTGAGAATATATAAAGAACTCTTATAGCTCAATAACAAAAAGACAAATAATGTAATTTACCAATGGGTAAAGGATTTGAATGGACATTTCCCCAGAGAAGATATACAAATGGCCAAACAAACACATGAGAAGACGTTACTGCCGTGGAGCAAGGGAGAGGAACAGAGGCCAAAACCCCAGAGACGGCGAGGACAGAACTGATGGTAGAGCCTTATAAAGAGTTTTGATGATTACACTTTTCACACTATGTCCCTGTCTATTCTCTCAAGCTTTCTCCTTGGAAACCACAGAGGGGCCATGAAGATGAGTAAAGGCCCCAGAGGTCTGGTATCAGCCCCAGCTGTGTGACCTAGGACAAGTTCCTAACCTCTGGGCCTCAGGTTCCTCATCTGTAAACAGGATCACCATATCAATGCCCTGCTCCAGGAGTTGTGGGAGGTTACATAAGCTAACAGACAGAAAGCACTTAAAGGAGACCCTAGCACATTGCACACCCTCAGTATATGGCAGCTGTCACGGCACTTGTCATTTAAGAGGCTCTCACAGGCAAAGAAGGCAGATCTGATGACACACACTGGGTGAGTGCCGTCGTCCATCCGTGCTCCCAGTGTCCACGAAGGACCTCTCTGAAGGACGATCAGGCAACATCTGTTTTTTTTAAATCCTCATCTGAGGATATGTTTATCAATTTTAGAGAGAGAGAGAAACGCTGATGTGAGAGAGAAACATCAGCCAATTGCTTCCTGTATGTGCCCTGACTGGGAATCGAACACACAAAATTTTGGTTTATGAGACGACGTTCCAACCAACTGAGCCACCCACCCAGGGTGCAACATCTCTTTTTTAAAAAATGCCTATAGGGCCTTCCTCTACAAGATCTGGAGCAAGAAAGGCTGCCAATACCCCAGCAGCTGGCAGCAGCATATGGACTAACTGAACAGACCACCAAGAGAGCACTGGGACCACGGAAGGTTCCAGCTGGGTCTCGTGACCTGTGAGAGGTCTGGACGGGATTTGCCAAGTTCTGTGCAAGTGGGTACACATAGTACACACTTAGCATGTTGAAAAGAACATGTCTGCACATGACTTTCTAGAGGGTGACCCTTCCAAGGGGCTGGGGGACTACAGATCAGGGAGAGAGGGAGACAACAGCGGCATTTTGAGGTGCTGGCTAAGGATGGACATTTAATCAATGGTGCTGGGAAGAATGGGTAGCCATGTGGGAAAAGATCAAGTTAGGCCCAAACCTCCTGCCCTTTGCAACCATGAACTCCAAATGGATAAGAGATGTACATGGAAAGAATGCAACCACATGGGCTAGAAGAAAATGTTGTAAATTCCCCTTCAAGCTCAGGGTAGGAAAAGGCTTTCTAACTAGGACTCAAAAGCCAGAGGCAACATATGAAAAGATTCATAAATTTGACTATATCAGTATTTTAAAACAATTCTATAGTTTTTAAACAAACAAACAAAGACATCATAAAAAAGTAAAAATGCAACTGGGAAACTGAAACATTTACAATATATACCACAATGGGCTCATCTCCCTAATACACTATATTCAAGTTTTAAAGGTTTTTGTGGGGAGGTCAAAAATTCAATTGAAAAATGTGTGAAAAGCATGAAGAGAAAATTCACAGAAAAGATACAAAAATGACCTTTAACACACTAAACAATGCTCAATCTCACTCATAATTTCAGAAATGCTAATTAAAACTACACAGATCCCATCTGTCACCTCTCAGATGGACAAATATTTTAAAAATAAAATAGAACAGGCTGTGGGAGCAGACCCTCTCACCCCACGGTGCTGGTGGGAGTAAACCAATATTACCTTCTGGAAGAAAACTTGGCAGAAGCTAACAAAACACATTTGCTCTTATCTTTTGACCCAGCAACCCCACCTCTAGAAATACCCTGACGACACTCTTCCAACAATATGAAAATACCTACACAGAAGGGAATTCACTGCAGCACCGTTTGCACCTGCAAGATACTGGAAACCACCTAAATGTCCACACAAGGGAGAGGCTGCATCAACTGTGTTGCACCCCACAGTGCGCACACCACGCACCTGCACAAGACAGCAAGGACATCTTCACAACGAGTTCTCAGTGAGATGAGCAAAGCACAAGAGACCCCTACAACCCCATTTTTCATGTGAGAAAAATGGAGATGTAAGAAAATAGATGTCTGGCTGGTGTAGCTCAGTAGACTGAGCACGGGCCTGTGAAGCAAAGGGTCGCCGGTTCAATTCCCAGTCAGGGCACATGCCTGGGTTGCAGGCCAGGCTCCCCAGTGGGGGGCACATGAGAGGCAACTACATATTGATGTTTCTCTCCCACTCTTTCTCCTTCCCTTCCTCTCTCTCTAAAAATAAATAGATAAAATATTTTTTTTTTTTAAAAAGAAAGAAAATAGACGTCTGCTCCTCTGAGCAGCTGGGAAAGCATAAAGGAGAGACCAGGGAGACTAGAGAGGGGTGGGGATGGGAGGGAGTGCAGGGAGGGTGACGTCACATCTCTGCACAGTCCTGACTTGGAGCCACGTTAATGTCCCACATAATGAATGAGAATGCATAGATGAGACTTCCGGCCAAGATGGAGGCATAGGTGAAAACACTGTACCTCCTCTCACAACCAAGATTAAGGAAAACAAATATTTACAAACAATGACACAACCAGAACACAGAAAACTGAACTACAGAAGTCCGACAATCATCCCACCAGACCGGTAAGAGGGGCGGAGAGAAAACGTGGCAGGAAAACGCAGTAGCTGCCAGACCTGGGAGTGCCGGGGAGCGTAGGTGGTGTGGAGCTTGCAGACCCCAGATGCGTGGGGAGGAAACGAGCAGAGCACGCAGGGCGGTTGGCCAACGGTGGACACACATTGGCACGCAGATAAACTAGGCAAGAGCGGGCAGTGAGACAGACCACACAGCCCAGGGCCCCAGCAATGGGAAATAAAGCCTAAAAACACCGATTGAAAAGGTGCCAGGAGAGGCTCCCAGCCTCACAGGAGAGGTCATTGGGGAGACCCACAGGGTCCTGGAGCATGCATAGGCCTGCCCACCTGGGAACCAGCACCAGCGGGGCCCAGTTTGCGTGTGGGAAGCAGCAAAGGGGATGCAAATCCAAGAGAGCACGGAACACGCACCATTGTTCCTTCTCTGACCCGCCTCCACAGACAGCGTCACAACCTGGGGACTAGGTTGCCCCGCCCTGGTGAACACCTAAGGCTCCGCCCCTCAAACATAACAGGGGCCACCTGGCCAAAAATGACTCAAACAGAAGAACAGCTCAGAGCCCCAGAGCCAATACTTTTAAACAAACAAGAGACAGCCAACCTATCAGATGCACAGTTCAAAACACTGGTGATCAGGATGCTCACAGAATTGGTTGATTTTGGTCGCAAATTAGATGAAAAAATGAAGGCACTGGTAAGTGAAATGAAGGAAAATGCACAGGGAATCAATAGTGATGGGAAGAAAACTGGGACTCAAATCAATGGAGTGGAGCAGAAGGAAGAAACAAACAACCAAACAGAAATGAAGGAAGAAACAAGAATTCAAAAAAATGAGGAGAGGCTTAGGAACCTCCAGGACATGTTTAAACGTTCCTACATCCGAATTATAGGGGTACCAGAAGGGGAAGAGGAAGATCAACAAGTGAAAAACTTATCTGAACAAATAATAAAGGAGAACTTCCCCACTCTGGCAAAGAAAATAGACTTCCATGAGGTCCAGGAAGCTCAGAGAGTCCCAAAGAAGGAGGACCCAAGGAGGAACACACCAAGGCACATCATAATTACATTACCTAGATTAAAATAAAGGAGAGAAGTCTAGAAGCAGCAAGAGATAAGGGGACAGTCACCTACAAAGGAGTTCCCATCAGACTGCCAGCTGATTTCTCAAAAGAGACCTTACAGGCAAGAAGGGGCTGGAAAGAAGTACTCCAAGTCAGGAAAGGCAAGGACCTACATTCCAGATTGCTCTATCCAGCAAAGCTATCATTTAGAATGGAAGGGCAGATAATGTGCTTCTCAGATAAGATCAAGTTCAAGGAGTTCATCATCACCAAGCCCTTATTATACAAAATGTTAAAGGGACTTATCTAAGAAAAAGAAGATAAAAATATGAACAGTGAAAAGACAGCACACTCACAGTTATTAACAACCACACCTAAAACAATACCAGACTAATTGGACACCTAAAACAGGAGCGAAGCCACAGAAATGGAGATAACCTGGAAGGTTAGCAACAGGAGAGTGGGAGGAGGTGGGGGAGGAGAAACAGAAAATAAGTAGCATAGAAGGTGGGGAGAAAATAACAGGGAGAGGGCAAGAGTAGTGTGGGAAATGTAGATGCTAAAGAACTTACAACACATGGACATGAACTAAAGAGGGGGAGTGTGGGTGGGAGGGAGTGTGCAGGGTGGAGGGGAATGAAAGGGGAAATGGGACAACTGTAATGGCATAATCAATAAAATATATTTTTAAAAAAAGAATGCATAGATGAAATCAACAAGAGTTGGAGGAGAAATCCTACTACAAAGTACAAACAGAAACAAATAACCTAAACTGCATTTCAAAAAAATAATATATCATAGTAAAGAGAAGGAAAACAACCAACTAACCCAAGTCACTTTTAAACATAGTTTTTGGAACTAGATGCCTTGGAAATAGAGATAAAACAAATATTGACTCCTAGTCCAAGGGCTCATTTTACTATAGGTGACATGCCAGGGTCGTACTGACAGAAAGGGGAGTACAAAAAAGGAAAGGGGAAGCCAGCCATGAGCCTGAATTTGGAATTAGAACTCAAGGCATTGTTGTGAACTAATGGGCAGCTGTGTGTACATAGAGAACTGGAAGCAGAAATGAATGTGGATATGTGTGTGTGTGTGATATGTGTACACAGATATGCACACATGCTAATGCAAGTGAGTATTTATTTATTCACACCTTTATTTCCCATCTCTGGCTTATGAGATGGCCTAGAAGCAAGACACCCCATTGGCAATGAGCACACTGAGCACTCAGATCTTGGTTTCTAAGTGACATTGTCTACAAAAGAACCAGAATGCCTTGCAGAAGTGGTCAATCCCACAGCTGGGCAGGGTGAGTACAGGATAGGCCTGGAACATCTCACTGTGTCCAGCAGGAAAGAAATGCCCAGGGATTGGTGGGGATAAGCTGAAAGAACACAAGGAGCCAGCATGGGCTCTCCCTCAGGACAAATCTGGGACCCCTTGAGCAACATATGGGGAGTGATGGATTATAACCTACTAAGTCAGGTAAGAATCCAGGAGCCCACGGTGATATGAACAGACAAATGGGGAAGAAGAGACAGCTATTCCATACAGCACAAAGCCAACCAATGAATGCAGAAGAAATGATGAAATTAGACCATCACCATTTGGCAAGAATCAGCAATTGCTGCTAAAACAGGCAGTGAGTGTTGGAGGGTAACAGGGTACTGCTGTGGTCTCAGAGTATCTCCCACAAGAATTTTAGCACACACAAATGGTAAAATAGTACCGTAATTTACGTGGAGAAACCTGGCAGATGCCAAGTGATGGAGGCTGACATGATGAGAACAGGAAAAATTGACACCAGGGGCCTCCGGATACTGTGCACTGAAAAGAACACATGATCGCTTCTGGGGTATTTCTGCCAAAAGTGTGTAATCCAAACCTGGTCATGAGAAGCTACTAGATAAACCCACATATTGAGGGACATCCTACAGAATAAGTGGCCTGTGCTCTTCGAAACATCAGTCATGAACTCCAGACAGATTTTGGAACTGTTCCAGATTAAAAGAAACAAAAGCGACACGACGGCTGAATGTGATGTGTGATCCAGAATTCTCTCTGAGACTTCGCAGAATTCACTTTCTGGTTTCAATAATTTGACAAGAGAATACCTTGTTTGGAAGAAATAAATACTGAAGTATTTAGAGAAAAGGGGTCCCTATCTGGAACAGTTTGGGGGAAAATGCACAGATAGAGAACGAGGGAGACAAAGGGAATAAAAGCAGATGTCGTAAATTGGGAAATGGGTGAAAGGTATCAGGGAATTCTTCATATTATTCCTGCCAACACTTCTGTAAATCTGAAATTGTGTTTCCAAAATTTTTTCTTAAAAACATAAAAGCACCTGGATTGGAAAAATAAAAGGGAAGTGCTTGGGCAAAGGCCAGGGAACCCCAGAAGGACACAGCTATAGCTGTCAGCACTTGATTCTGGAACATCATGGACAAGGAGAACAGGGCCTGCCAGCCCACCTTCATCTTCACTAGGCTCTCAACAGGGTCAAGGAAGCAGTGCGGGCAAAGCCCATCTGTCCCTCTGGCCCACAGCCCAGGGCAAGGGGCTGGAGCCACACGGAGACAGAAACGATGCCAACATGCTGGAAGGTGAGGGGAACAAGCAGACTCCCCACCTAGCCAGAAGTCCAGCCTGGCAGAGGCTCAAAACACTAACAGTCCATTCTTTATACATATGTATAGGTCATAGACGTTCTATAATTAGCCATTGAAAACTATAATCATTAACAAAATAATCTTTGTCTCTCCGCAAATGTGCCTTGTAATTTTGTGAGCATCTGTGTAGGCTCTGGGTGGGGATGGAAGACATACATGTACATGAATTATGTGGCAGGAAGGACCCCGCTTCTTACAGCCCTTGGTGATCCTGGACAGGTTCGCTGACCACCCTGAACATCACCCTCCTTCAAGAGTTTGTCCTGGGCCTCCCTTCAGAGCTACGCTGGGATCAGAGATGACCAGTAAGGATGAAAAGGCCAGTGATGGGGGCATGGTTCACACACATTCAGGCATGGCTCTAAGCACCTGGCATATCTGATCAGCCTGAAAACCCTAGGAAGCAGGTACTGTTTATCACAGGCCATATCACGCCTGGGGAAACTGAGGCACACAGCAGTGAAGCAACTCACCCGAGACAGCTCCAGGGGGGCCCAGCTCTCAATCTGCGCCCTAACCACTAGCCTCACCAGCCCACGTAGACTAAAAGGGAGACGAGTGGAAAACACAGAGCTCTGTCCCCACCTTGTGCTTTAAACTGCAGGTCTTCACAGAGTCCATGAAAGTGCAAAGAGAAAAACATGGGCCAATGTTTTCATAATCTTGGGAGGGGAAGACCTCTCTAGGCAGGTCACAAGACCAAGAGCTTTACAGGAAAATACAAATTTGGCAATAAACTTTAAAATATTCAATGTAATAACACATCAAAAATAAAGCTGAAAGATAAATGAGAAACTGAGAAAAAATGTGTAACACTAAAGGGTGCTAATAGCCCTAATATAGAATGGGTTATTATAAAACACTCGTTCTCAACCAGAGGTGATTCTGTCCCCCAGGGGACACTGGGTGATGGCTGGAGACATTTACGATTGTCATGACTGGAGGTGGGAAGGTGCTCCTAGCATGGAGAGAGTGGAGGCCAGAGGTGCTGCTCAACACCTCACAGTGCCCAGGACAGCCCCCCACAGAATGATCCTGCTCAAAGATATCAGTCGTGCTGAGACTGAGAAACCTGTTATAAGTCAAGAAAAAAATAAACAAACACCCAATATAACAACTGGGCAATGGCTATAAACTAGCAAAAAGCAGGGAGTAGAAAGTAATAGCTTAAAAGGGACAAAGCTGAGGCTGAGGCTAGTTTGATGAAAGCCATCAGTTGTCACAGGAAGGTCAATCCAGACCACCTTTCTAGGGACAAGTGAGCAACATGTTTAAAATAATAAAGATGTCCATTCCTGACCGGTGTGGCTCAGTTGATCGGGCATCATTCTGCAAAGCAAAAGTTCTCCAGTTCGATTCCCAGCCAGGGCACATGCCTGGGTTGCGGGTTCAGTCCCTGGTCAGGGTGTGTACAAGAGGCAACGATTGATGTTTCTCTCTCACATTGATGTTTCTCTCCCTCCCTTTCTCCTTCCTTTCCCTTCTCTCTAAAAATAAATAAATAAAATCTTTTATATAAATAAATAAGGTGTCTGAGAGTGTGGTAGCTCTGAGCTACCACACTCTCAGAAGTTCGCTTCAGGAGATAACAGCAAGGATGCTCACTACAGCACTGTTAAAATACAAATATATATATATATATATTTGTATTTTAACTTACAGCATATATATATATGCTGTAACTTACATATATATGTAAGTTACATATATATATATATATATATATATATATATATGCTGTAAGTGCCCATTAATAGGAAAATGGGCAAGCAAATCATACATATCCATTTAAAAACAAAGGCGTATGTAATTGAAGAACTAGAAAGACCTCTGCCTGACTCAGCAATGACAGCAGAGCCTTTAGGATCTCAAGAAATTTGTAACTCACACAGACTTCTGTCTTTACCGGCAATACTTTAATAAAAATAAAGAGTACTTAGAGCTCGCCTCCAAAGCTGTCCCTGGGACCCAGAGATCCTGTCCCTCCAGCAGCTCACTGGCTGGTCCATCCAGGTAGACAGAAGTGGATCTCAGGGGAAAGAGGCAATGCGTTCTGGAATTAAACTATCACCGAAACAATTACGGTACCCACTGCTTACCTAATTCAAATTTAAAATACCAAGCCAAATTAGAACCCTTGTATACTGCTGGTGGTAAAAATGGTGCAGCCACTTTGGAAAACAATTTGGTGGTTTCTTAAAGCATTAAACATGGCGTTTCCATCTGACCCAGCAATTCTACTCCTATGTATCTACCCAAGAGAAATGAAAACACATGTTCACACAAAAACTCATACATGAATGTTCACATGCATTATTTGCAATGGCCAAAGAGTGAAACAACCCAAATGTATGTCCATTGACAGATGAGAGTAACAAAATGAGAGTATGTGTGCAGATGTTTTATTGAGTTGTACACTTGAAACCTGTATGGTTTTGCAAACCAGTATTACCCCAATAAACTCAATTAGTAAAAATAAAATAAAGTACAGTAAAATAAAAATTTAAAATGTGGTCCATCCATACAACAAAATATTATACAGCCTTAAAAAGGAAGGAAGTTCTGACACCTGCGACTACATATGAAGCTTGAAGACATTATATTCAGTGGCAGAAGCCACACAAAAGGCCACATATTGTATGACTGTACCTATAGAAAATGTCCAGAACAGGCATATCCACAGAGACAGAAAGTACACTATCATCTTCAGGGACTAGGAAAAGGGGAGTGACTGTTTAACAGGCATGGGGTTTCCTTTTGGAGTGATGAAAAATTCTGGAATTAGGTAGTCATGATGGCTGTACAATCGTAAATATACAAATAACTATTGAATTGTATACTTTAAAATGGTGAATTGTATGGCATGTGAATTACACTTAACAAAGCTGCTATTTAAAAAAAAATACCAAACCAGCCCTGCCAGGTGTGGCTCAGTAGGTTAAGTACCGGCCTGCGAACCAAAACTTTGCTGGTTCTATTCCCAGTCAGGACACATGCCTGGGTTGCAGGCCAGGTCCCCAGTAGGGGGCGCACAAAAGGCAACCGATCAATGTATCTCTTGCACATCAGTGTTTCCTTCTCTCCCTCCCGTCCCTTCTCTCTAAAAATAAATAAATAAAATATGTTTTTAAATACCAAACCAGAAAATAATTGCACATAAGCTCCCCAAAGTTGTGATCAAAATTTTGATGGCAGTTTCAAGATTTATCTAAACATATCCAGAACACTGGCTACCCATATTCTCAGTGATAAGAAGCACCTGTTCCATCTGTCCTCAGTTCTCTACCAGCGCCATCCTGCCTGCCACCCCTGGCAGCCCTCCTAGGCTCGAAGAGAAGTCACAGTCAATAACCTAGTCAGAATCCACCACCCTGCTGGCCTTCCATAGATTGATTTCAGAGCTGAGTAACAAGCACTCCTTAAAGCCCAAAGACCTAACTCCAAGTAGGCATGACACACTAACCTAGATCTGGAATCCTATGGTAGAATCAGGGCCATCAACCAGTCAGCTTAGATTGGGCAAGGGAGAAGAGGCCAGAACCACAAAGAGGGTGAGAACACAGAGTTGGGCCTTCTCGAGCCTGGTCCCGACATGGGAGAGCCTCACAAGTAATTTCGGTCACTACGGGCTCTAAGAGGGCTTTGAGACATTCACCTCACCTAGTGCAGGGAAGAACGAACAAAAGGAGGTCACTGTTCAGGCAAGTGGACTCCTCAGCACCCTTGAAAAACCCAAGTCACTGAATCAATCAAGTGAGTTTAATCCTGATTTAGCACTGTTCAAAAAAATCAGCAAAGATTTGCTTCAAAAAATACTGAGAATCCGAAGTAGATTCTGATAAAATGTATATGATAAGGCCTAGAGCAACCACAAAGAATATACTTCCAAAATAGAGTGAAAAAATCATTAAAGAAATTAAAACAGTATAGTAGAAAATATTCTCTTAATGCAAAAGAAAGCAGTAGAGGAGGAAGGAGGTGTGGAAAGATATGAGACAGAAAGCAAAAAGGAAGATGACAGATATAAATCCAACTGGATCAATCATGACATTAAATATAAATGGATTAAACAATCCAATCAAAAGACAGAGATTGCCAGACTAGAGGGAAAAAAACAAGGTCTAATTACATGCTGTTTATAGGAGACATTCTTTAGGTCGAAAGAGACAGGCTCTGGCCAGGTAGCTCAGTTGGTTGCAGTGTTGTCTCAGTGTGCCAAGGGTACAGGTTCAATCTCCAGACAGGGCACATGGAAGAATCAACCAATGAATGCGTCACTAAGTGGAATAACAAATCAATGTTTCTCTCTATTTCTCCCCCTCTCTCTTTCTCTCCCCCCTTCCTCTCTCTCTAAAAAACTCAATAATACAAAGTTAAATAGATTGAAAGATATAAATAGGCTGAAAATGAAAGAATGGAAAAGGTATAACATAAACAGCAAACATAAGAAAGCTGGACTAGTTATAATGCTTTAACACAAAAGTGTTAGTAAAGATAAAATGGACATTAAATAATAATAAAAGAGCCAATCATCAGGAAAATATATAACAATTATAAACATATATGCACCTGATAACAAAGGTCTAAACACATGAAGCATAAACTGACAAATGAAGGAAGGAATAGACAATTCAAAAATAGAAGTTTGAGAAAGCTATACTCCAATTTCAACAGTGGATAAAACAACTAAGCAGAAGATCAATAAAAAAGAAGACCTAAACAGCACTATAAGCTGAGAGACATCTATAGAAAACCCTACCTAACAAAAGAAACTAAACTTTATTCTCAGTATATATGGAACCTTCTCCAGAATGAACCACATTTTAAGCTATAAAACAACCCTCACTGCATGAAAAAGAATTAAAATCACACAAAAGTAGGTTCTCTGGCCACAATGGAAATCAGAAATCAGTAAAAGAAAAATGCTCTTTCTGAAAGACGAAATTTGGGAATTCAAAAATATGTGGAAATTAAACAACAAACTCCTAAATAACCAAATTCAAAATGAAAATTAAAATAAGGAGGGCACAACAAACCAGAACTTACAGGAGCAGCTACAGCACTAGTTAAAGGTAAATTTACAGCTGCCTCTATTTAAAACAAGAAGGTCTCGATTCCGTATTTCAAACATCTACCTTAAGACATTGGAAGAAGGCAAACTGAACTAAAGCCAAAAAAAAAAAAAAAAAAAAAAAAAAAAAAAAAAAAAAAAAAAAAAAAAAAAAAAAAAAAAAAAAAAAAAAAAAAAAAAAAAAAAAAAAAAAACCCAGAAAGAAAAAAGAAAAGAAATAATAAAGATTAGAGCCGAAATTAAAATAGAAAACAGAGAAAGTCAACTATACCAAAAGTTGGTTCTTTGAAAAGATCAACAAAATTGACAAACCTTTAGGTAGAGTGATCAAGAAAAAAAAGAGAAGACTCAAACTGCAAAATCGGGAGTGAAAGGTGGGGCGTTAATACTACTGCCCACCTTCCATAAATAAAAGGGATCATGAAATAATGTTGACGTGGACACCCCTGCACTGTAAAAGGGAATGGACTGTTGGTAAAACACAGCAGGGATGGATCTCAAGAGAGAAAAGCCGCTCCCCCAAGGTTACACATGATGTAGGGTCCCCAACATCCTCAAAATGGTTAGATCATAGAGATAGAAACAGACAAGTTGTTGCAGGAGGCTGGAGGTGGGAAGTGGGAGTGACTTTAGAGTGGAGGGAGCATGAAGGGCTTTGTTCATGTCGAAGGCACAGTTCTGTATTGTGCTTATGACAGCAGCTACACAAATCTATGCAGGGGATACGATGTCACAAAGGCATACAGAAAAATGAGTGTATGATAAAAATGGTGAAACCTCAGCGAGGCTGCAACATGTGGCCAAGTCAATTTCCTAGTTTTGACAGTGGACGGTGGGGATGAAGTGGTGGGTCCAGAGACTGAAACCAGCAGTTCCAACCTGGGAGTCAGAATTGATTCCTCTTTCCCTCACATCCAACCTACTCATGAGGCCTAGCAGGTCTGCTGCCTCCAAACTCCACCCCAAGTCCAGCCCCTCTCACCCTTAGTCCAGACTGAGCCATGGTCATGGGGTCATGACTCCCCTGGGTGATGGCTGGAGTTTCCTCCCTGCTTTTACTCCCAACAGCCACCAAAGCAATCTTTTGAAACATAAATCTCAGACATCATCACCACTTCCCAAGGCTTCCCCCTGTCTCACTACAGCCTAAGTGGAGGACCCACTCTGTCTGGCCTCTGTGAGCCCTGGGCCTACTGCTCCCTCCTGCTAGCTCATCACACTTTAGCCACAGCAGCCTCCTCCTCCTCCTCAAACATGCCAAGCTCATTTCCACCTCAGGACCTTTGCACCTGTTGTTTGTTCTTCCCCATGGAGTTTCATGTCCCAGATCTTCTCGTGGCTAGCACCTTCAAGTTATTCACATCTCTGCCCAAGTGTCAGCTGGGAGAGGCCTTCACTGTCCACCCAGTCTAAAGCATCATCACTCCAATCAAATCTGCAATCAAATCTCTCTCGTCTTCATCACATAGTGGCAATTATTTATTGCTGGCTACTTGGCACCTAGCTTGCCACAATAAACATGAAGACATCTAACAATAAGCTCCTGAGCCATCGGGGGTGTAGTACACCTTAGTCTTCTGTTGGGGCTGGTAGAGACAGCAGGCTGTAACAATGCCACTGAAGCTTCTACTTGGCAGTGGGGGTTACAGCTCCCATGCTGAGCACTTATGAATATGCGTGCTCCATTTACTGAGCACCATCATCTGGCAAGGCAAGTACACAAGGACACAGGCACCCAAGGTACCTGTGCTATTCTCCCCCAGTCAGTGGCAATGACAGAATTTGGAAACTCAGGTCCTACTGTGAGCTCTGCTTCCAGATTTCAAACCCAATGCTACCTCATTATGAGGTCCAGGAGGCCCCTTGGAAGCCACAGAGATGCTGGTCCTCCTAGAAGTCCCTTGGCCTTCCTGAGTCTCTGGGCTGCTAGGGGTTCCTATACCTAGGGGGTGCTACAGGACCCCCAGGACAGCCCTCCTTTCCAGGGAAGACTTTACCAAGTTCCACAGCCCTTACTGCTTGCCCACCAGACTCACCGGCACCTCAGCGTGCAATGTCAGCATTTCTGGGACCAATCAGAGTGGAATAGGCCCTCTCTAAACCAGTCAAGTCAGTGTGGGGCTGCCCCAAGGCAAAGAGCTGAGGGTTCTGTCAGTTTTCTGAGACACCCACTCTTGCCAGGCCTTCTTCAGCCCCAACTCAAGTTCACCCCGGAGCCCAGCCCAGGCTCGGCACCAAACCACTGACCTGGGGAAGAATGTTCTCAGCTGACACTGCAGGCAGAAGGGGAATGTGGTGCTCGACCAGGCCCAGTCTCACATGCACACTCACCTCTCACCTGCGCTGCACACAGGGGGTCAAGGTCACTGAACAATACCCATTCTCTCACTCTTGTCTGATCCTGACCATGCTGAGGTGCCAGCATTCCCAGGCACACAAGCCTATGTGACAGGACCCCCTGCCAGTTGGACACAGGGCCACATCACTGGCCCTACAAGGGGTCCTTGCCTCTTCAATGACCACATCAGCTTCTCAGGGCAAAAAAAACCATACTGTCACTCCCAAACTGACCAGTGGACCTCAAGACCACAAAGAGGGACCAGTATAAATTCCATATTGATTGCATACACATGTCAGAAGCTTGCTAGGGACTACAGGCGGCCTCTATTGTTTTGCTTTTTCCTTGCTGTAATTGCTGATTTTCATATCGTAAAGACAGTTTTATAATGAAGATCTCTCTAGGAGTCTCATTAGGGGAACAGCCACTGCAACTTGGCTGCTCAAAAAGTTTTCAGGACTTTTTTTGGCAAAATGGCCAAATTAATGATCCCAGGAGACCTGGGACTTCAGGCAACAGGGGCGAGAACACTGAACTAGCATCTCCAGGTATCTAGTCTCATGGTGGCCACACCTAGGACACCTGAACCCAAGCTGGGACAGCTGAAGGACACAAAACCTAACCCAGCCCTCTCATTGCCAGGAGTCAGTCTGCAATCCCACAGTCCCACCCCAGCCCTCATACAGGTGGGTCTGAGGCACCATTCAGCCCAGGACCACAGCGCTCTGGGCTGGTGGCTCCATAGCAAAACCCAAGTTCCCTGGAAGGAAAAGCCTGAGGAGGCATTCAGAACAGGCCGCAGGGCTCTGAGTTCCAGTGTGGCTGTCTCCAGTCCAGCCTCTCCCAGGAATACCATCCAGCTTCCTGGTCCATAAAACCTAGTCAAGCCCTGGCTGGTATAGCTCAGTGGATTGAGCACGGGCTGCGAACTAAGGGGTCGCTGGTTCGATTCCCAGTCGGGGCACATGCCTGGGTTTCAGGCCAGGACCCCAATGGGGGCCATGTGGGAGGCAGCCACACACTGATGTTTCTCCTCCTCTCTTTCTCCCTCCCTCCCTTCTCTCTAAAAATAAAAATAAAATCTTTAAAAAAATTTTTTTTAAACCAGTCAATACCTCCTACCTGCCCCATTAAAATAAAGAAACTCCGGAAGAAAAACCAAGATGGCTTGGTTTATTTTCAAGACAGCTTCCAATAACTTCAATTGTTCCTTAATTCCTTCCCAGCAGAAAAATGGAACAGCAGCACCAAAAACCATGGGCTGTTCTGGAATGGAAAGGGATTTTTGAAGCTTCTATTGCGACACCTTGATTCACAGTCAAGGGAAGAACAGAAGCCCAGAGAAAAAAAATCATTGCTGTAATCTACTGAAGGGTACCCCTGAGCCAGGTGTGCCCAGAATCAGGACACTCTCTGTGGGGGGCCATCCTGAGCACTGCGGGAGGTTGAGCAGCATTCCAGACACCCACCCACTAGATGCCAGGAGCACTTCCCATGTGACAACCACAGATGTCCCCAGACAATGCCCAATATCCCCTGGGGCAGCATCGATGGGAACTACTTCCCTAAGGGATTTTCCCCATGTTAACTCAGTCAATCTCACACTTGAAGCAGAAACATCCACTGTCACCCCCATTTTAGGATAAGGACCCAGACTTGCAGAGGCAGCATCTGAGCCCAGGCCGGCCCAGTGCACGAGTACATAGCAGCCTCTAGCTGCCAACCCCACTCACCATCCCGCCTCGAGACCTCAGGCCATTTAAAACCGTCTGCAGCCCTGATGGGCTTGCCTCACTTGGTTGGGCACTGTCCCACAAAGCGAAAGGTTGCCAGTTCAATTCCTGGTCAAGGCACAAACAAGAAGCAACCAATGAACGCATAAATGGGTGGAGCAACAGATCAATGTTTCTCTTTCTTTCTCCTCTCTCTCAAAACGACAACAACAACAACAAAAAAAAAAACCACATCTGCAGCTGCAGGATATTTCCAAACTATGCTTGTACAGGAGTCTCTCCTCTGGGCTTTCCTATGGCCAAAGCAGCATTCCAAATTCCCCCAATTTCCTTCATGGAAACATCTCAAGTCCCAAGTTCACAGTCCCCAGCATGGCCAGCATCCATGCCACAGATGCACTGCCATGGGCTAGGCCCCCAAGACCAACCCTCTGCCCTCACTGCCAGGACAAGGTTTCAAGCTCTCATCAAAGATGAGAGGCTGCATACAAGGGACCACAGGAAGGACTGGGCCACAGCCATGGCCACCCAACCCTCTGTGGACTGGCCATCGAGCCCAACATCCGGAAGTGGCTCGGCCAGAGTCTCAAGAGCAGGGCTTTCAGCCTGTTCCCACTTCCACACAGCATCCCCAACACAAGCCCTCCAGGAGTCAGCCCCTGCTCTCCCTGAGGTCAGCTGTGCCATCCAAGCAGACCCACAGCCTCCTTCTCCAAGCACCAGCTTCATTCCCACCTCCTCCTTGACAGCCCCAGGGCCTCCCTAGCACCCCCTCCAAAGGGGTCTCCAGCAGCTACACTCCACTATGGTGGGTCTCAACCTCCTCACTCACCCCTCACATGGCTGTAGCTGGTTTGTACTGGGTCTGTCTCGTCTTCCCAGCTACAGGCTTACATATTCAGACGCTCTGAGGGGCTGGGAAAGGGCCAGCCTCTGTGAATTGCCAGGCACTCCCATTTACAGCATCCCCGACCCCATCACAGCATTCAGTTCATCCAGAGACAGAAGTCTTCCCAAGGACCAGCCTGTGGAGGTGTATCACAGCAGCACTGAGTGTGGAATACACCAGGAGGTCAAGTGTGAAACAGACAAAGGATGTCAGAATGTGAAATACACCAGGACGTCCAGTGTTAAAGACACCAAGATATCAAGGTGAAATACAATTTTTATATTGATTATATGTTGAAATAAAATATCCAAATATTTTGGACATTTGGGTTCAATAAAATACATTATCCAAATTAATTGTACTTGGTTTTACCTTTTCATGTGGCTCCTAGAAAGTTTTATATTACATGTGCAGGCTGCCTTGTGTGGATAGTGGACAGCACTGCCTCAACCATCAGTTTATATGTGTGCTGTTTTTTCTCCTGAGGTTTTTGTTGGTTCAGCTTTCACATTTAGGTCTGTGGTCATCTGGAGTTAGTGTCTGCATATGGCTTGAGGGAGGGGTCCAAGTTTGTCATTTGACACTCAGTGTTCGTGTGAATACCCCATGGCATCTTCCCAGTGCTACAAGCAGCTCCCTAGCACTCAGGACACCCCGGGTCACCTGTACCCTCTGCCAGGAGGACTGTGAGTCACACACACACACACCTCTTCCCCACAGGGAAAACACCAGCAAAGCAGGTGGGACAAATCACCTGGCATGGTGAGGACACTGACCTTGGAGGGAAGGGCACACCTGCCTATGCAGGGAAGGCACATGCCAGGGCAGGAGCCACAGTCTACCCACAGAACTGCTCAGTAGCTGGTGGGGGCTCTGTGAGGACCATGGGGGTACTCAGAACTTGATGGCTGCTTTCTTCTAAGAGATAATTCACAACCTTGTCAGAGCCAACATCAAACAGACCAGGGAAGAGAAGTGGCCCAAGGAAGGCAGCTCACTTTCAAACCTGCTAGCCAGACACAAGCGGGGGCAGGGCGGTACTGAGGAGGATTCAGAAAGGAGGGTCTTCCTCTGAGCCACACAGAGCTCTCAGGGAAGCCCACTCAGGGCTCAGACTGTGCATGGCCAACCAGGCTGGGAGGAGTGACAGCAGCACCAGGGCGGGCAGGAACCAGAACACCCCTTCTGACCCTGGCCATGGTGGATGCTGGGGTAGGGAGACCCTATTGGACACAAGACAATCCAGAGTGACAGGGCTGGGGTGACATGGAGTGGATACACAGAGGCCCAGTGGCTGCACTAAGAGGTCCCTCAGGGGACCCACCAGTGGCCCAGGCATAGCCCCACCCCCACGGGTGGACCCTACCCAGCTTGGGCTGGAGGAAGAAGAGGGCAGAGAGGTAAGGACTCACCACTGAACACTGGAGTCCATTACCTGCATCTACAAAGGGCAGGCGCCTCCTGCAGGTGAGCTGGGGCATCATGCCTGACATGCCAGACTTCCCTCCCCCTGAAAGCCCAACCCCAAACCTACAACCCATGCGCCCCAGGCTCCCTGATTCTTATCTCCCTCTGCTGACCCCTCCCTGTCTCAGCCCCCAAGATGCAGCCCCACAAAGGTTTTCTGTGCTGCCTCTGCCCAGGCGGTTGATGGGGTGAGCAATCTGTGCACTCCAGCCCTGGAATGTTAGGACCTCTGAGACAGTTTGGGGAAAGAAGGGGTAGAAAAAAAAGGCTATAAAAAGGAGTGAAGCTCTGACACCCCCTACAGCATGGATGGACGTCAAACACATGATGTTCAGTGAGAGACGCCAGACACAAAAGGCCTCATAGTGTGCGATCCCATTTATGTGAAATGTCTAGAACAGGCAAATCAAGAGACAGGAAGTAGGTTAGTGGTTGCCAGGGGCTGGGGGAGGGAGGTGGGGAGTGATAGCTTAATAGGTATGGGGTTTCCTTTTGGAGTGACGAAAATGTTCTAGAATTAGATGGTAATGATGGTTTCACAATTCTGTAAATGTTCTAAAGACCACTGCATTATCCACTTTTAAAAAATTAGAAGTCTGGTCCACACACAGGAGCCAATCATCAGGCAGCTGTGATGTGGCTCTCCCCAGTGACTAGAATGACTTTGTTCTACCTCATCAACCAGACTCTAAGCTCCTTGAGGGCATATCTGTTGCCCCTCCTCCCCCTCAGAGCCTGGCACTGGGGAGTCCAGAGATACCCAAGAGACAGGCAGGCCTTCTCCAGCTTCTTCTGCCTCCTCTATGGTCTTCCATGTGGGTCTCCCAGGTCATGGCCCCCAGTGTCCCCTCCAAATGCCCTTCTTCCTCTGCACACCATCTCACCATTACCTGTGATGACAAGACTCAGCTCAAATGGCAACTCCCCAGTTACCACCTGAGCTACAAGCACTGCCCTAGCCCTGCGCTTCCACAGGCTTGATTTCCATCTGTCTTCGCAATTCTGCTCTGCATCACACCCCACGGGCCCCCACCTTTCCCTCTGCTTTCCCCATTCCTGCTCCATCCATGTACCGTGACCCTGTGGGCAGGAGACACCATTCATCTGGCGATCACAAGCACCTGGCCACATGCACGAAGGCTCAATAACTGTCACACTCAACTAGATAATGGCAGACACCCATGGCGAGACCAAAAGCTTTGGGGACATGTCCCATAGCTGTGTGTCAACTGCAATGCCACAACCCAGCTGGAATCACAAAAATAAGCCACTGATCCCCAGAACCCTGCATGAGAGGCCTTCTTCCATTCTCAATTGTCTATCTCCACCTTGAGGTTGAAGGATGATGTGCTTGGGAGTTTGCAGAGGCCGAGTGACACATCACCGAGGCCGCCCTGCCTGAGGTCCCTGCAGAGGTCAGCCTGAAACTGACCACACCCACTTGCTTTAACCCTGTTAACAGTTAATGAGCTCTATCTGTCCATCCAACAACCTGTCCCTCCTTCTATGAGGTCCAGTGAGAGCACTGGACATGCAGAGGAGCCAGTTCCTCAATGAGCCACACTGCTCATCAGCTCGGATCAGGGCCCTGCTTTGCCTTTGGTGCAGGAAGGACAAGAAGAGGCCAAAACAGCCAAGAGCATTCTGTGGCTTCCACCTGCTGTAGCCCAGGAAGGCAGTGAAATGAGATGCCTTCTCTTTCAAAAAGGTGTCAGAGAATTAGCTTTCTTTACCAACTTCTTACTCTTCCTCAGGGGGATGAAACTGGAATAAAGCAATAAATTAAGAGTTTAAATTCCAGGGGCTTTACTCACATGCCAACTAGAGATGGAAGGATTCTCTCTCTCGACTGACTCATGGCCAAGATAATCAGATCCATGCAGCCACCAACCTAAAACAGGAAGCCTACTCTACCTAGGGTCAACCCCTTCTGACAGATGCAATTTTAAAAAGAGAACGAGGTAACAATGGGAATGTGAAGGGGCCAGCAGCAATATTACGCAATCTCCCAGCCCAGCAGACCAGCTGGGGTCCCCCACGCATACTGTGGAGCTAAGGCGAGTTATCCCCTGTGTTGACTCAGAGTACCCAGCTAGCAGATCTGCAGCTGTCCCAGTAGAGACAGGGCGCTGAGCATGCTGGGGTCCCAAGTTCCGGCTGAGCGTGCAGCCTGGTTCCACCCCACTTGTCTGCAGATCCCCAGCATGCTCCTGTTTTCGGGCTGTCACTGGGCCTGCTACAGGCTTCAGGCTGGCTCTTGCTCAAAGGAGGCCTCCTGATCCATCCTCTTGCTTCTTGTGCACAAAGAACAGTTCCGGATCCACTGCCAGCTCATTTTACATGAATCATTCCTCTCCACGTTCTCTCCCCCGAGACTGGAGGCAGCAGCCATGAAACCATGAAGGCAGGCCCACCTCCACCCCTATCTGCCAGAAGGCAAGCAGTGTTTGGGTCCAAATGTAAACACAGAAGGGAAGTGGGTGCTAGGGACAAATGATGAGCGCCCACCCCTTCGCAGCTTGCCATACAAGCTCACCTGAGAACCCTAACTGCCATCACTGGTGCCGGCTAATGGAGCCGAACACCACACTGGTTATTGTTCTGTTTTGTGCCTGGAGACCCATTCCATGCCGTGGCACTCAGTGTCGCGTGTTCTGATTGTTTTTCTTTGTCCACTGAAAAAACACA
This sequence comes from Carollia perspicillata, assembly GCA_004027735.1. Lineage (NCBI taxonomy): Eukaryota > Metazoa > Chordata > Mammalia > Chiroptera > Phyllostomidae > Carollia > Carollia perspicillata. The sequence goes on from PVKM010006775.1 coordinate 26,455, forward strand.
CTCACGACCTCTACCCCAGAGAATCACAGCCCAAAAGGCACAGCTCACACATGGGGAAAAGACAGCTTAATGCAAACTTTTCATCAGCCCCCTTGTGCCCATTGGAACCACTGACAAGAAAAGAGGGGCGGGAAGGGAGAGGTGGAGATGGAGAGGCAGAGGAAGGCCAAGACAAGCCAAAAAATAAAAATAAAAAATAAAGACAGGTAACTTTGTTAAGCTAAGTTGAGTAGCCCTCTCCAGGTTGTTTACTGCAATCAACTAAAGAATACATAACCGTAAATTAACAGTGCACCTCCCCGACAAGTCAGAACACTCCCAGAGCAGTACTAAACCTGAGATGCTAAAGATCTGCTTGACTCAAAATCACTTGTCAGCCAGTCTTCCTTCCCAAAAGTGGAGGTGGGGGAGTGAGGCCAAGGAACTAGGGGCAGCACCGTCACCTCACACCCAGCACAGCCATCCCACAGCCACCTCATTGTCTACTAATCCCGCAAAATTCAAATGTCACTCCCACAAAAGCTACTTCTTCATGAGTATTCCGTGCAAAAAAAAAAAGCACCTCCCAGGACTACATTTGCCCCTTCTGCCGGGGCCATTGGTATTGGTAAAGCAGATGGGTCGGATGCTTACAAAACCGAATGATTGGGAAACTCTTCCTTTTAAACCCTCAGCTTCTGCCAGGCCAAAACAAACTCTTTAAGGCCGTGTATACTCCTTACCAATCTTCTGATGGGGTACAATGTAAAAAAATGAAAAATTCAGGCATTGCGAACAGCAAAGTTTTTGAACATTTATGTCCACACTTTTTTCTCCTTTATTATGAAGTTTTTTTGGGTAGATGGAGTCATAACATTTTCTTACATCTCCTGCACTTTTAATTCACCTTGAAACAATCCACAACCCATTTTTAAAAGTACAGACTATGACTCTTAACTGTTTGATGTAAAAGCCTTGGCTGGGTAGCTCAGTTGGTTGGAGCATCATCCCAATATGCCAGGGTTGTGGGCTTGGTCCCTGGTCAGGGCACATTACAAGATTCAACCAATGAATGCATAAGAAAGAGGAACAAAAAATTGATGTTTCTCTCTCTCTCCCACCCCTCTGACCTCAGTCTCTCTAAAGAGCAATTAAAAAAATGCTTTGAAGGAAGAAAGATGGACATTCATTCATGAACAAACAAGTGTTTACTGAACATCTACTGTGTGCCAGGAACTGACCTAAGTGCGGGAAGACATGCAGCATCCAAGACAGATATCATTTCTATAGTGTGGACCTCATATCCTCACAAACTGTGGCAGTGAGTCAAACCTAGCCTACTGCCTGTTCTTGTATAGCCTGCAAGCTAAGAACGGTTTTGATGTTTTTAATGGTTGGTTGGGGGGGGGGAATCAAAGAAAAATAGTTCATAATATGTGAAAAGTATATGAAATGCACATTTCTGTGTCCATAAGTAAAGTTTTATTGGAACACAGACACATCCACTCATCTCTGTACATTTTTTTTGAGCTTTTTTAAAAAAGATTTTATTTATTTATTTTTAGAGCAAGGAAAAGGGAAGGAGAAAGAGAGAAATATCAATGTGTGGTTGCCTCGCCCGCGCCCCCTACTGGGGACCTGGTGGGCAACCCAGGCATGGGCCCTGACGGAATCAACAGGGACCCCTTTGGTTCGCAGCCCGTGCTCAATCAATCCACTGAGCTACACCAGCCAGGGCTTCATCTCTGTACTTCTGTGCTACAATGGCAGAGTGTAATAGTTGGAACAGAAGCCACCTCACCTGCAAACATAAAAATACTCTGACCCTTTACAGAAAGAGGTCTCCCTTGTGAATGCGACAGACAACAAACACATAAACAGACTAACATGCATTTCTGGTACTACTGAATGCAAAGAAGAAAAGACAGGGTAGGAGAGAGGGCAGTTGGAAGGGTGAATTTAGGCAGTGTAGTCAGGAATGGCCTGTGAGCACAGACCTAAAAGATAAAGAGCCAGCCGAGTAGAAATATGAGAGAATAGTATTCTGGCAGAAGCAGCAGCAAGTGCAAAGGCCCCGAGGCAGGGAAGAGTAGGCAGGTAAGCTGGTTAGACTGAAGGTGTGCAGGCACAGGAACAGAGAGTGGTAGGACAGTGAGAGAGGAGGGGACCACAGAGCAAAGAGCAGGGAGGTTATGGGAAGGGGTCTGAAATTTTTTCCAAGGACAAGAGGAGTCACTGAAGGTTTCTGAGCAGAGGGAAGGCTATTTTTAAAGGTTTTTAAGCTCCTTGAGTGAGCAGGCATGAAAAAAAGATAGTCAGGACATCTTATCTAACCAACAAGATATTCCCAGCATGGCCAAGTCAAAGCAGGGAGTAAACTCAAAAACCAATTTATCCACAACAAAATCAATTAATTGATCCACTCAGGCCTTAGTAATTGAAGAGATAACAAACTTTTTTAAAACCACCATAGCTAAATTCATTTTATTGTGTCAAAGTATCTGCAACTAGTACATTAACAGTCCAATGACTTCACGGACATAATTGTTCAGGAAGAGGCAAAAATTAAAGAAGTGAGTTGCCTTCAAGTCCAGAACAAATGTTAGGCAGATTGACAGGAAGGGATAAGGTGACCAAAAGGGTATGAAAGCCTAAGTAGGGGACCCGTGGGTTCCCGGAAGCCAAGAACAGTTGGGGAAACCCTCGTACCATGGACAGAGTCATGGGCAGGTGGCAAGACTCAGGTGGCATGGGTATGTCTGCAAACTTCTCTCCTGGGGGATGGGGGAATGAAAGATGCAGGCTGAGAAGGGCAGGGGAAAGTCAGAGTGACAATCAGGAAGAACCTGGACAGCCAGGCCCAGGAACATGGGCTGGACACAATTTGCAAATTCAATACAAGCCTCTCCCTATTAAAGATTGGAAGGAAGAAAGGGGAAAAAGGGAACTAGAACTTGAGGTACATCAGGGGCATGGCCAAATATCAGGCTCCTGCAGTGTTAAAGGTTAAGTTAAAGGGTCTCAACTGTGGTGTGACTCCATGGGACACTGGGCAATGTCTGGGACAATGCAGTTGTGGGCTGGGGCCAGGGATGCTGCTCAACACAGTGCCCAGGTCAGCCCCCCAAATGAGAACAATCCCTGCCCAGTGTGGCCAGGGCAGAGGGGCAGACCAGGCCAGAACCATACAGCATCCCAGCAGTAGTGTGCCAGCTCAGGGTTCACAGCTCCCTGGCAAAGCACTTAAAAGCCTTTTATCACCTTTGGTCCTCACAATTACTGGGGCTGAGTTCACCTTATACCCACATTACAAATGAGGAAAGTGAGGCCCCGAGACATGAAGTGACCTGCCCCAGAGAAGTGATTTGAACACAGGTCCTGAGACTCAGATGCCTATATGGGAGATGAAGAAGAAGACAGGAAGCCAAGAGCACTGCCAAGAACAGCAGGTCAGAATGGAGTCCAGCTTCAGCCCCTATCCTCTTCTGTCTGGCATCCTCGGACAGAAGCAGAGGCGCTGGGGGGTGGGGGAGGGCAGGTAAGAGCTGTGGCCCTGGAAGGGCAGAGCCAGGAACCTCAGTGAGGTACGGCGGTGACCCAGCACGCACACAGAACCTTCACAGTCCTGCCACCTACCCATAGTTCATTTACTCTCCACACCCCAACCACACTTGGGAAGCCTAATGACTGCCCCATTTTGTTAAGAAAGTGACTGGTCCAAGGTCACTTTCTTAACGAGAAAAGCTCTAAACCCTGCACTGAGGCTCTGCATCCAGATCCCATGAAGCAAGCCAATCAAAAATGCTCATTTGCCCACCCCATGGTCCCCTCCTCCATCCATCATCACGTATCACCTCATCCTGCCTGCTCCATGAGCCAGCCCTAAGGACACTGGGCTCCACACCATCATCATAACTGTGACCACATCCCCTCTTGCCCTCACTAGATCTGAAGCCCACTTAAAGTCAGGGACTCCCCAAAACCTGCCTCAGCACTCAAACATCCCCAATACCCATCCTCGCAGGTGTCAGATGGAATCAAGTAACAGATGGGCTCTCCAGGGCAGAGGCTCTGATGAGCGAGCCAGCAGAAAGGGGTGGAACGCAAGAAACCAGCAGAGAAGGAAGAGATGCGGGATGAAGTACAGGCAGAGTGCAGGGGTTGGGGGAGGATGGAAGGACACAGAAGGCCGCTAACTGTCCCAGGGGCTCCTGCAGGAAGGCACAGGGACTGAGGGAGGATCTTTTCTAGGAAGCTAAAAAGTAGAACAAAGGTGGGGTGGGGTCCCATCCACAATAACTTTAAGCTCTAACATTTAATGACTCCTTAGCAGCCCACTCCCCAAAAAGGCAAGGATTTAAAAATGCAAGAAAGTTATTGTTACTAAGATCTGTATACACTTCAAGTCTCGACAACACACATGCACACGCTCACAACACACCTGACACAGTAGTCACTTGCATACCCAGTGCAATACCTAGGATGGGAGCATTTGTGCAACCACACCTCTACCACCCCCTTGCCCTCCCCCCAAGTGACCTCCCCCAGAGGAGGGTAGTCTGACCCTCAGGATGTCTCCGGCACCGTGCACAGGCAGCAGCAAAATCTGTAAAGCATCCAATCAGAAGCACAGGAAGAGGGCCAGTGAGTTTCAGAAACCCTCTACTCATATAATCACGAGTTGACTCCACGACTTTTACACTCTGTCCTTTGGGTTCCAAAAACCAAACTGCAAAGACAAGAGAAGCTGCCCACTGCTTTTGCAAAGGTGGCAAGAAAAGGCTGACCAGTGTGAGTTCACAAACCATCCCCATGTCTCATAAGGAAGCTATTATTTGAGAATTAGAGGGAGTCATTAGCTCTTGCACGGGGGCGGAGGTGATAAAAGCCCACAGGAGTCACCTAATCAGCCTGTTTTAGGGGCTTTCTCCAACCTGGGGGGCAGCCATATAAATGGCTGTTGGGGGCAGGCATCATCGGACCTTAAGACAGTGCCAGCACCCAGTGGGACCCAAAGGAGCTTGCTAAATAAATGCTATTGACAGAAACACATGGAAAAGGACACACTCTTTACATATAAGAGAACCTTGGGCTCCAGTGAACAGAACTCGGGGAAAACAGTTCCCCAGGTGCACCTGAATTATTAAAACAAAAGGATCCTCCTCGGAAAAAACAGATGGGACACACCAAGGCGCAGCTCGCACCTCCCCCGCCTCCAGGAAAAAAAAAAATCCCCTGCAAAACCTTCCACCTTGTCCAGGTGGACGTGTACCCTAATACCCCCGGTGCCATCGCGCCCACCGAGCACAGACCCGGGCCCTTCAAAAACCCACGACAGGTCTCTTTCAGAATGAATCCGTCCCCAGCTCCCACAGGGGTGGCTTGGACAGCACCAGGGGTTCGTTGCAGGAGCGATTCCACAATTTATTGCTACAGAGAAAGGGGGGGCTTCGAGATGGCGACGGAGCTGGGAGGGGGAGGGACTGGGGGGACGCGTCTGGAATCTGTGATGTGCATAGCAAATGAACTCATTTTTTTTAAAATAAAAAAACCAGATTGCACGCTTCTTTTAGGGGGGCTCACAGAGATGGGAGGTTAAGTTTGGAAGCCGCGATGGCACTGCAGGATGACTCGGGAGGGTAGTGGGATGCATTGATGGTATTTCGGGGGGCGCCCCTGGGAAGCGCCCAGTTAACCCCACCGTGCCCAAAGGGCCGGAAATACAGGAGGGTTCCACCCAGGGCCTGGGCTCTCTTTACTATAATTAATTTTTTTAATTATTAGAATCGTTGTGAATAGAAGGGCCCAGCCGAACAGGGCCGGGCCGGGCCACCCACGCTGTCATCTTTTGTGCGGGGCCCGCGGAGACGCCCCGGCCCAGCCCCCGCGCGCCCCAACCCCAGGCAGGGCGCCCCCGCCTCCCGCCCCTGGCCCTGCCATTGTCCGGCCGCACCGCCCCCGCCCGAGGCCCAGCAGGCACCCCGAGCCAGGCAGTTAACGCCCCCAACCTCCTCGCGGGCCCGGACAAAGCGCGGCGACCGCGGCCAGAGCAGGCCTCACCCGAGGCCTGGGCCTCGAGTCCCGGGCGCCCGCCTGCCCACAGCCCCCGGCGTGGCGCGGGGGCGGCAGGGGCGGCGAGGCCCGCGCTCGGATGCGGCGGCCACCTCCCGCGGGCTCACCTGAGGCGGCGCGCGCGGCCAGATCCGGAACAGCGGCGCGCGTTCCCCCGCCCTCAGCGTCGCACCCCCAGGTACCGCTCGGGCCGGGCCCCGCTCGGTCGCTGGCGGCCGAGCCCTCCGCGAGCGCCCCGGGCGGGGCTTATGAGGACGCGCGCCAGCCCCGCCCCGGCTGCCATTGGCCCCTGAGCCCACGCCCGCGCGTCCATTGGCTGCGGCTGACAGCTCCGCCCCTCCCCTCCGCCAGGCCGATCAACACCGCATGGGCCGCCTCCCGCGAGCCTCGATTGGGCGGGTACAGGCGCCGGGTTCACCTTCCCATTGGCCAGCAGGAGAGGACACGCCGGCGCCTACCCCACGTGCCTGCTGACCGGCTTCGTTCTCATTGGAAGCGGCGCACATCAGCCACGGTGAATACGACCAACCGGACAGCGGTCGAGCCTCGGCTGGACAAGGACGCCTCAGGGATCGCAGGGGAGAAGCGGGTATTGGCTTGCGCGGTCAGCCAGAGGCGCGGGCTGGCTGAAGTGGATGCCAATCACGGTTCGGGCCCCGCCCTTGTTATCAGGCGGCAGCTGAGTACGTGATACCCTGCACAACCTCAGCACCCTGTCAGGAAGGTGCCGCGATAAGGTTCGAGACCCGCATCCGGGATTTGGGCTCAGAGTTCCCCAGTTCGCAAAATCCAGAGTTAGGAAGCATAGCCCCAAGGCATCCCATTTTGCAAAGCTAGAGAACTGAGAACTGGAGAAATAAAAAGTCAAGTAACAAACTCTCTCCCCCTCCAATTAACCAAATTCATTTCCATCACGATCAACAAACTTTTGCAAAGGAGGCAAAGCCTTCCGGATTAAGTTAGGTGCCTTCCCTCTAGTCCCTAAAACGTAAGGGAGGCGAGGAGTTGGGTGTTACCTGACCTAGGTGCAAAGATTAGCTGGGCTCCAAGCCTCGCAGTGAGTGGCCTCCAGAGAAGTGACTTCTCTGGGCCTCAGTTTTCTCCTGTGAAGTGGACACTGTGGTTACACATACGCACGCATTTGTCTGCTCCAAACCCTGTGAATGTTGCCAGAATTAAGTGGGAGAAAGCACGGAAAAGGTTTGACCACGTACCTTTGCTAAATTAACATTTGAGATTGAGCGCGGGCCTGCAAACCAAAGGGTTGCTGGTTCGAGTCCCAGTCAGGGCACATGCCTGGGGTTGCGAGCCAGGTCCCCAGTAGGGGATGTGCGAGACACAACTACACATTGATGTTTATCTCCCTCTCTCCTTTCCTTGCCCTCTCTACAAAAATAAGTAAAAAATTTTTAATTACAATTCTTAAAAAAAAAACATTTGAGGTCTGTCATTACGATCATTATTAATTGCTATCTGAAAGAGGTGTGGGAATGCCCTCATTTCGCAGGGAGCAGTATAGACCCGGCAGTTAGACATTTTCTAGTTAACATTTTCAGTGCATCTACACTATTCCTGGAGGTCGTGTACTCTGAGAAAGGTTTCAGAACTTGCACCATTCAAGGATGCTTGTCGTAATACTGTGTACAATTGTTTCCGGTATTTGTTCACCATTGTTTCATGTTTTGTTCTAAATATCCATCCCTGTGGGATAAGTAACTTGTGGCACAGGGTACTCTGGAATATTAACTATGTAGCAGTGAAAAAGTAGGTAGAACTACATGTGCTGTGGTGGAATGATCCCTTACAGACATTACAGAGCAGCTGAAGGATCCAGGATTTTGTATTCATACTGAAACCAATGGCTTCTAAGGACACACCACCTTTGTCAACACACAGAAAAAGGCCACCCCTGAACTGCAAGAACTCAATCTTTTTGGAAACAAAAGAAATCCGTGTTGGTAAAACTGGTAAGGACTTGGATCTGTTCTGGGGTGTTTTTAATCTTCAAGGGATCATATTCATATATTCCTCATGTAGTTAAAATTTAACTTAAAAAATAGGAAATAGTCACTGCACCCAAGGACCTCCCTAACTAGTGGACAAGACAGAAATGGAAATTGATCACGGTGTCAAAAATGCAGTAATAGAGAAATTTCACACACACAAGCCTTTTTTTCTCCCAAGTTTATCATATTAGACAGTTAATTACAGGTGTTTGGATTTCAGACTGAAATTTTAATTTATTATTGAGGCAACTAAATAGGTTGTCAACTTTCTTATTTTGCTTAGAAAGACTTTTTTACTATGAATTTTTGTTTGAAAGTTTCCCTAATGTTAGGGAAAACAAAACTATAATCACCATTATTTTAAAGTGTCAGGTGCAAATTAGGAAGGACACACCCCCAGAATTTTCACATGGGCGAATCAGTTTGGGGAAAACACCTAATTACCGGGGTTTTTGCTATGTCTTTGCAGATAGGTGCAAATCTCGTAATTGGGGAGCGCTCCCTAAACAAGGCCAGAAGGTGCTCTGGTACTGACCAGCCTTCAAATATCCTGAAGCCTGATCTTTTTTTTTTTCTACATACCTGGTCTTCACCTTCCCCAAAAGGCAAGGTGTGGAGCCACAAAATAAACTTGACACAGACTTCCCTCCCACTCCCAGGTGCCTGATGCATAAAAAGAGAGATGGATGGAAAGATGCGTCATTTCACTCCAAACATATGTTGTTAGGCACGTGTAGCGTGTTTCACATTTATGAGCACAGACACAAATATGCAAACACCAGACCACATGCACATGTTTGTTTACTAAGGTGCTAGACAAAGTGGCTACTTGATAAATAAACTGAAAACAATACAAAACCGGGCACAAGGCAGAATATACAGCACTATGCCCATTTTGTTCTTTGAATTTACATATAGCCCTGGCTGGTGTGGCTCAGTGGACTGAACACCAGCCTGCAAACCAAAAAACTTCCAGTTCAATTCCCAGTCAGGACACATGCCTGGATTTTGGACCAGGTTGGGGGCATGTGAGAGGTAACCAATTGATGTTTCTCTCCCTCTCTTCCTCCCTCCCTCCCCGTCACTCTAAAAATAAATAAAATATTAAAAAATAGCCCTGGCTGGAGCAGCTCAGTGGATTGAGCACAGGATACAAACCAAAGGGTCGCTGGTTCAATTCCCAGTTAGGGCACATACCTGGGTTGCAGGCCAGGTCCCCAGTGGGAGCCACCTGAGAGGCAACCACACATTAATATTTCTCTCCGTCTCTTTCTCCCTCCCTTCTCTCTAAAAATAAATAAAATTTTTTAAATATTGAAAAATAAATAAATTTAAATATACATGTACCCTGTCTTTGCCATATCTTTATGTAAGCCACTTAACCTCTCTATGCCTCACCTGCAAGATGGCTGAGTCAAAACTGTATGAGCACGCTGTTCTGAGGTTGAATATTACAGAACCAACACATATACATGCACAAAGAAAGCCTGAAAATGGTAACCCTCTGGGTGGAAGGAAGGACTAGGTATTTTGACTTTTCCTTTATATAGGCAGGTGCCAAAGGTTCTAAAGGGATTGTGCATTAATTTTATAACCTGGAATGAAGGAAAAGAAGGAAGTTTCATGTTAAAAAGTCAACCAGATGGATAGGGGAATGTGGTCCATTCACACAGTGGATCACTCAGTCACAAAAGAAGTGAAGCACTGACACTCGCTACGTGGATGAACCTTGAAAACACGAGGGCAAGGATCTCACGATTCCATACAAGTGAAATGTGCAGAACAGTCAAATCCACAGAGAGTGGATTCATGGTTGTTGGGCTGGGGATGGAGCAGGTTTTCAGAGGGACAAGAACCTCCAGAACCAGATAGTAATGATGGCCACGCAATTCTATGAACATGCTAAAAACCTCCAAACTGTACATTTTAAATGGGTAAACTTTATGGCAACATGAAATATATTTCAATAAAGCTATTTAAATTTTTTTAATCTACCAGGAAAGAAATATGCCTAATATTGTGATTATTTCTGCATAGAAATAATCACAAATACATTTTTTGGGGTTTTGCTATTTTTTAACAATGACATTAACTTCGAAAATGAAAGTTCACAATCTTGAAATGAACCCACCTCAGTGTGGTCTGTCCCTGAGGACACTGTGGACTTCCTTCCAATCCTCATTGCTATCTTTTCTACTTTTCACATTCACATGTGACACACTTTTGATATAATTTGTATCCTGTACAACTCACCCATTTGAAGTGTACGGTCAATGGACTACAGTGTATCTGTGCGCATGTGCAACCATCACCATATTGGGGACATTTTCATCACCTCGAAAGCCCTGCATCCTTCAGCTAACACCCCTTCCCCCCGGCCTGGTGCCCAGCATCACTAATCAGTCTCTATGGGTCCCTGTATTAGAGATTTCATATGAAATCACATATGATCACTGTGACTGCCTTCTTGCACTTAGTATGTTTTCAAGGGCTTTTGACATGTTTTAAAGAACAAAGGGGCAGAACTTCTTTATTAAATCAAATCTGCCCATGTCACTACCTGACCACCCATAAAAGATGAGGGGTAATAGGCCGATGTAAACAACAGCCTCCACAGAATTCAGCACTAAGACCTTCTTCTCTCATCCTTGGCCTCTGACTTGTGCTGGAATAGCTTTCAGGTCATCAGTCCCCACACATCCAGAGTGCCAGAATTTCCCCAGGCCTGCAGACACCCCTTCCAGGGTCACTCAACTTCTCGGCTAATGATTCAGACTGGTGATGCTGACTCACAGCCCACGCTGGTCTGCCAGTGGGGAACCACTGCAGCCTCGGCTTCCTCCAACATAAATAAGGACAGCAGCACCCACCTTAATGAGAATAAGTGCCCACCCCCCACTCCAAGCTAGAACACTGGATTTGACCCCATTGTTCTAGTTTGCTGATCCCATACATAAAGGTCAAAGCCAAACCCCTCCTGAGAAGCAGTTAGAACCACTGCCCATCACTTTGATTGTCTGGGTTTCCGTTTTCTCATCTGCAAAGTGGGGACGATGCCACCTGCCTAGTCTGTCTCCTGTGGTTTTCGTGAAGAGAAAACGAAATGATAGGAACAGAAGTGCCTGGTGGGCTACAAAGCGATTTGCAAATAGAAGACAAAACCAAATGCAACTGTAAAAGATATTTATTCTCAGAATCTAAAATCTGGACAAGGAATATTGAACTTTTTAGAAAATGCCTACACAGGATGTTGTCATTTCTTCCTAATACATTAACAACCTAATAATAAAGAGGAAAAAACATTTTAAACGATATTGCTCCAGTTTGTCTGCAGTTATGTGATTTAAAATATCCCTGTTCTGTTGAGGTATAAGCTGCAAACTTTGGTGAAGTTTGTAAAAAAAAAAATTAACAATTAAAAAAACACCCTAAGTTATAGATTTCTTGGTACATGTACAGTAACTACAAAAAATTTCATTTAGAAAGTGTTTATTTTAAAAACAAATTTCCTCTTGTAACTCTCAATTGGCAAGTTGAAAATTCAATTTAAAGGAAGGACAAAACTCATCCCTACTCACCCGGTTTTGGAAAAAACTGGTTGGCTGGTCCGAGGATCTGGCTGGCATTTTCAATAATACAGTGCTAAAAAAAAGAGTCCTGTTTAGAAAGAAAGAACCAAAGGCACTTGAACATGGCTTTGTGCATCTGCTTCTGTGGCGTTCCAGTCGGACAGCATCTGGCTGTGCACCCAGCCCCATAGAGAGGACAGTCCAGAGGAGGTAGCTTCTGTGTGACTTCAACTCTGCTCAAGGGACACAGGTCTCTACCTGCAGGTCTTAACCATGGAAGCCAACGGGTGGCGGACGGCTTTGAGGCCAGAGTTTAAACTGGGCTGAGTGGGATTTTTTCTTTTTTCCCTTTCAACAACGACCTGATGGATGACAGCATGGCCACACCACAACCAGGGCCACTACCAGGCACCATCCTGCTGGGTTTTGGCAATAAAATGCCGCCAGGGGGTACGCTTGCTTTCAGCTTTGGGGGCCAAGCCCACACACCCAGGAAAGATTGTTCAAGGCAGTCAATGCCTTCTCGCAGGAACCTCTGAGAACTTGGTTTCGGAAACATAAGGGGCCTTCAGGCCAAGTCATTTCTAATTCAGGAAAAAAAAAAAACCACGGGAGTAGAACTTCGGCGGCATTTGCAGCAAACACAAGTAGAAACTCGATGGCTTCAGAGAGCCAGGCCTCTGATACATGTAATTTGGGTTCGTTGAATGGTGAACTTCCCACCAGAAGGCCCAGGACGCTGTATCCACACTCAGAAAATAAGAGGCTGGGGAACTTGTGCTGGTGACGGGAAGAGGCATTCGCTGTGGTTGCACCTGAGGTTTCAGCCCTGAGCTCTTGGAAGGAGATAATTCAGGCATTCCTGACCGCTGCCTGTGATTTTGCGTATCTAGAAGAGGACAGGGAAATATCTGAGACACATCTCCAGAAAACTGAGGATCTTGTTCAAGTAGCCCAGGACCTTTTTCAGAGACTCTCACTTAACAAAGACGCCGTGTCTTTCAAGGACTCTTTAGACACAGTATTCCATGTCTTGGCGTTGAAGATCAAAGACTCTGGAAAACAGCTGTTTCAGTTAGTTCTTTACCTGATGGAAAACGGAGCCCTGGTATTAACTCAACATCTTGGCAATCTCTTGAAACCATACGCAGGTCAGGGAAAAGAACATGAATCCTTCAACTTGAATGATGTACTGAAGGTCATCGAGTAGGCTCAAGAGAAGTGGAAGATGAGCGTGTGCCATGTCCATGGCGCCCACATCAACACTAGCGGCCCTGTCGTTAACCCAGATGGGTACTGGAGAGTGCCGATCACGCTCAAGTTCTGAGCCCGCTTCACTGACTCAACGAGAGAGCAAGTCGTCTGTTTTCCTGGGTCGTGGCCGGACTGCGCCTGACACCACTTTCCAAGCCCTTTTTCCAGAGGCTGTTGAACCTGGATCTGTCATACGACATTTCATGCTGATTAGGAAAAGAGACGCAGCTGAGTTCAGAACTCTTCGAGAAGACATGGAGGCCACAGGAACTAGGGTCATCTGCTGTGGAGAGGGGTATGTTCATCTTGGAGACTATTTCAGGCGACAGACCTAGGAGATGTCCCCGATGGGCAGACCAGACTGCAGTACCTGAGAGGCCTACAGAAGTCACCACCATTAGTCCAAACTCTAAGGCCCCGTCATGGACAGTGTTCATTTCCTGCTGGCCGGATGTCGGTCTTTTTTGCTTTGCTTTGTTTTTTTGGGTCACTGAGTGAGGCCGCTGTTCTGCACGAAAGACGTGGGATGTAGATGTCGTGGAATCACATGGCCCTTGTTGCACTTGGCTACACTTGGTTTTTCAATCAAGTTTAATGGCTGTAACTCCAGGACTAAGAGGCAATTTATTAAAAATATTTTGTTATATAAAAAAAGAAAAAAATGTTTTTTTGTTGTTGGGTTTTTTTTTTTTTTTGCTGATACATTGCAGGCTTTATATTTTTTTAAAAACCAAGATAAAAACTGAGCAGTCTAACTTTCTTCCTTTCTTTGAGCCACAATACATATTCATGAAAATTTATAGATTAAAAAAGAAATCAGGAAGACAAGGCTTTTTAGGGAGGACAGGAAAAACTACATGTTTAAGTTACGCCCACTAAAAACAAGAGGGGCCAAGGACGCCTCTGATGCGTTTTTAAAAAACGCCAGGCGAGAAGTGCTTGAGGATCACCGTCCATTGCCATAACCAGGGAAGAGCTGGTTGAGGACTGCCTGCAGCGGCTGGTTCACCTGCATGGTGTAGTTCCGGCCCAGGTCGTAGCGGCAGGCGGGGCAGCTGAACACCTGGGCCCTGAAGGATCTGTCCAGGCAATCCTACAAGAGAGTGCGGGAAGGTGAGATGTGTTGTCCACGTCAGCGGGGCCGCTCCTGGCTACCTGGTGTCCCCTGTGACTGAGTTGAGAGCAATTACTGACTGCTCACGGGGTCCAGAGGCCCCTCCTGATCCTCAGTGTCACTTTCTACCGCTCACCACCCACTGCCAGCCTGACCTCCCCAGTGCCCCTCAAAGACACTAAGCTCATCCTGGCCCCCAGGCCCCGGCACTTGCAGGTCACGCCACCCAACAGGTTTGTCCACTGGCTCTCTCGTCACTTGTGCCTCGGCTCAAGTCGACTCCTCCAAGGACCCTTCCCTGACGCCCCTACGATACATGAAACAGCCCCACCGCACACAGCCAATCCTATCATCCCCAGTGTGCCTTGAAACAGCACCTTCCGCCCTCTGGCATCAAGTTTACTAACGTGTTCATCTCTAATAGAACAGATACTCCCTGTGACTCTCCCAGCACCAAGTGTGGGACATGACATGTAGGAGATGACCAATAAATATGTGTCAATGAGAATAAAGGGGGGAAGGAAAGAATTCTGGCACTGAGCTAGACTTCTGGGTTCAAACTAAGCCAGGCGGAGGCCATGCTATGAAGCTAACAGGTCCTGAAGAGCCAACTTCCCAATCAGCGAAACAGGTCAGATCCCACCCACCGGGACAGGGACGAGGCACACGGGTATGCAGGTACCTGCAGCAGGCAAGTGGTGAGGGAGCAGATGCCGACACGGTGGCAAGCCCGCTGACACCAGAGCACATTTAACCATGGATGCACACTGAGGCTTTTGTTTCCCTTTTTATACATTCCCGAATTCTTTTTTCAACAGGAAGTTTATAGCCTTGGTAGCTCTTTTCTACTCAACACGACTAAGATTCGGGTCCATGCTCAAAAATCAGATTGTGGATTACTGCATGATTCATGGCATCCAAAAGGTAAAAACAACCCAAGTGTCCATCAACAGGAGACTGATACAGAGGGCATGGTCCGTCCAGACAATGGAACATTATTTGGACTTAAAAAGGAAACTTGGACACACACTACAATGTAGATGAACCTTGAAGACATTACGCTCAGTAAAATGAGCCAGTCACAAAAGGACAAATACTGTGTGATTCCACTGACAGGAGGTCCCTGGAGGAGTCAGATCCATAGAGACAGGAAGTAGATGGTGGGTGCCGGGGGCTTGGGGAGGGGAAGCAGCAGTTAGTGTCTAATGGGGGCAAAGTTTCAGTTTGGGAAGGTGAGAAAGTTCTAGAGCAGGGTGGTGGGGATGGCTGCATGACAGTGTGAATGTATTTAATACTACTAGACTGTACACTTAAAAATGGTTAGGATGGTAAGTTTTATATTATGTGTATTTTACTACAATAATATAACTTAATAGAATAAAAAATCAGGTGCTGAAACATTAGGGTAGAGGGGCGTTTTCCCACAACCCCACCCACGCTGAGGTTCTGGAGGATGTTAACTATGGTTGCATGGACAAATGGGGCAGGCACATAAAAGTCGGTACTTTCTTCCTTCACAGCCTTGGCACTTCAGTGACACACGACTGACCCCTGAGATGCTTGGTCCTTGAAACCCCATCGGTCTGGTCCATTTCTGCAGCGCTAGCCAGGCCTGACCGTTTGCAAGCTCCCCTGCATCTCAGGCCTCCCTCTGCATACTCGCTCACAGCACATTGGCATGTGGCACCTGGAGCCAAAAGCAGGCCAGGAAGGGGCTGCTAAGAGGGGCAACCGAGGGGCTTTCCATTGCTGGGAGGGACAGAGCCGGGGAGAGGGTGAAACCCTGGCCTCTGACTCCAAAGCCCTCACCTCACTGTCTTCTGCCAATCCTGAGCCTCTCCTCCAAGTCACACAGCCCATGTGACATGGCATCAGAGCCATGAAGTAAGAGCAGAGAAGTAAAAGCCTGACCCTGATGGCCAAAATGCTTAACGTTCTCTGAGTTCCTCCCTTAGTGTGACAGCTGAGGCACTAAGATAGCCCCCAAGGCGAGGAATGGGGCCAGGGTGGAGAAAAGGTCACCAGCAGCTCAGGGACTAAGAGTGTGACCCAGAGGCGGGGACACTCCCTTCTAACACCATCTGCTTGCACTGCCCATAAGTTCCTACTCACTGATTCCGGCCAGAAAACACTGCAGAAAAACCACTTACACACACCAGTGCTTCCCAACTGTGCGACTCTTCCTCCAGGGGACACTGGGCCCTGTCTGGGAACATCTGTGGATGTCATGACTGAAGGAGCTCCTGGCATCAAATGGGTGAGGGACCAGGAAGGCTGCTCAACTGTTCAGTGTCCAGAACAGACCCCACCCCCAGAGAGTGTTCTAGCCCCAGTGTCTGCAGTGCTGAGGGGAGATCCTGGTCTAGTCTAATCTCAGCCCCCATCTCTCTTCCCACCATACTGTTTCCCTCCTGAGACTGACCACCAGGCAGAGCCTATGGCCCCCCTCCCAGCCCCACATACTCCACAGGCCCCAGCTATTCGGCCAAGCCTGCCTGTCCAGACACATGCCATTCCAGCTGCCTGGAATGCTGCCCGCAGGCCCTCTCTTTAGGGAGGTGACAGGCTAAGGCCCCCTCCTGCAAGAAGCCTCCCTCCTGCTCCTCTAGGAGACAAGTGCCCCGTGCCTTTACTGCTTGCTTTATAGTTTTTGATTATTACCAAACCCCAGGCCTGCTGCATGTCCTCTCCCACCCCAGACCCCCAGGTATATGAGAGGCTGGGGGAGAGTACCAGCCAATGTACGGCAGAGGGCCTGAGTGGCTGGAATCACGAAGCAAGGTGGCATAAGTGCCAGAAGGCCCAGGTGGGCTCGGTGGCCCAGG